>JAVHNF010083026.1:0-18089 GCA_034783455.1 Micropsitta finschii | reverse complement strand
TTCCCGTGTATCTCAAAGCACTGCACAGGCTTTTGGTACTGGAGCTTCAAACCTGTGTTTTCCAGCTAGCTGGCCCTGGAAGACTGAGAAGATTTATCCTTCTGTGCCAAATTTCTCATGCTTTGAGGTAACAACTGCTATGTTCCTCATGTTCACAGTGCTGTTCAAACCACTACACAAGTAGTGCAGTAAGCTCAATAAGCAACACTTGCGGCAAGATAAGGATAAAGCGTACTGTCAACTCCAAAGACTTGTTCACTCCATGCTGACTTGATTTATCTGATTTAGCATTTAACTAGTCTTGTGATGGCTGATCTAGAGAAACTCTACACAGAGATGGAGAGCTGCAGCATAGCTCTTAATAACTAGATTTTTTTTCCAGGCAAAAGTCTTGTGCTTCCTTCCTTTCCCCTTCAAGCAACAGAAGAGCCTGAAGAAGACAACACTGGTCCAAACCTGCCAGAATTAAACCCCATGTCTAACTGCTCCTCATGGGTCTTCAGCAACTTCACCCAGATACATCTGACAGAACAGCACTGACAGTGACTCAGCAAAAACGAGACAAATTTACCACTGTCCATTTTATCATACTTGATTACAGTTTGTAAGGAAATATTTCTATCTCTAATCAGCAAATTTAGAAAAATGCCTCTCTCTTTGTTTTCAAAAATGTTTCTCTACTGATTCCTATTATGCTTATTTGTGCATGTGTGCCCATGCGGTTCCCTTTGTTTATAACCTACTGATTGCCAGATACGTCTCCTCTTCAGATAGTTAATGCTCCAGAAGTTTGCAACTTGGTTGTCTGGGAACTACTAGAATACATGCACTGAGTAGTCCTTCTCATATTCTGTGTAAGTATGTGCAGACCAGAAAAAAATATAAGTGACTTTAAGCAAGCAGTAAGGTAGGCAAGCTGAGAGAAGCTCATTAATCATATGGAGAAACATATTTAATGTAGTGGCTTGTGTATCTACAGGGATTTTTATTGTTTTTTAGAAATCAGGTCATATGCCATTTCTTTTTTCTTCATTATTATTAATAGTGTTTGTTCTTTCTTTTAATTTGGTTTTCTTGTCTGTGTCTCCATCTTTCTGAATAATGGAGTAATGCTTCTATGCCAGTAGATAAAATATGCAGCAAGACATCACCCGTTACATTACTTTTTGGCTTTTATCCCTAGAAAGCTTGAGGAATCCACATAACCCATGTAGGCAGGGAAGTGCCATTATCTGTATTTTACAGTCAGGGAATTAGTCCAGAGAGCATAACCAGACTACATGGAGGCAACAGCTCAAATGTACAGCAGCCCTTTTATGGATTCCCAAATGGGGGAATCTGTGGCTGCATCAAAGTGGAGTCCACCTGCGTGCCAGCACAGTGATGAGACAAGCTCACGGAAGCAGGAAGCAAGTTTGAATTTTAAGGCCCAGAGGACACCAGTATGACACTAGGGACACAAAGAAATAATTAAAATAAAAGGTAGCATTTTCAGTCGCCTAAAGAACAGTGACCTAACCTGATGTCCTTTGCAACCACTGGGAGATTTACCACTGGCATCACTAAGGGAAAGATTATTTAGACTTTGAGAACACCATTTAGTTTGACGTCTTAGCAGTACATAGGAGATCTCTAGAAGAATTTGATGTCCCAGTTTCATCTTTGTCTCTTTGTTAGTTGAATATTTTATCTACAAAGCATATTCATGCCCACTCTTTCCACCTCATTTTAGTATAAACTAAAATCCATCAAGCACTGATGTCAGAGTCGGTTTAAAAACTTTCAGTTAAGTACAGCTGAAACAACACACTGGACACTCATTCTTACTTTGTACATGATTGTATTGTCTGCTTCATAATCTCAGACAGTTTTCCAACTTCATTTGCTGGTTACCAGGCCAAAATCTTGTTGGATGGAGACCTTAAGTAATGATCAAAAGATAGTGCTAAAATGAAAAGAAGCAATCAGTAAGTTAGTATTCAGGCACTACTTTTGTTAGGGCCAATATAATGTTTTTCTTGGAATGGATGCTAAATGCTCCTGAATAGGTTCACCCAACTGAGTTTGTTTATGCCTGGAAGCTAAACCTGGAAAGCCTTGGACTGTTCTTTTCCAAAATAATGAGATCACAGTATGGTAAAAGGGTTTGAATTTTTTTTAATGAATAGCTGAAGTCCATGTGCTTTGGAGCTGGTGGAATTAAAAACCAGAAAAACCAAACCACCTCACGGAGCTACACTGACATTTTTCAAGTGCTCAGTGACACAGCAAATGCCAGGTTTGCTTTTTTTTTTTTTTTTTTTTTAATCTGCTTCTCAAAGGCAAAAATGACTGTGATATTTACATTAAAATCAGTCAGATAATGAGCCAGAAATCAATTCTAATCCGAGCTTGTAAGTTTTAGTGGTGATGTAACTGAATCTAACACTACACTAAAATGTTACGCGGGCTTTGCTTAGCAAATATTAAAGTGCTGAGCTGCAATCACTCAGGTCCTTATTTTATTTCGAAGTACAATGATCAAGGCTATTCCTGTTGCCTCATTCTGTTGGATTTTGCAGAAAGCAAACACAGGCTTCAAACCAGTGCTAGCAATAAGCTCCTGTGTGGTAGGATATCTTCTCCTGAGCTAGTAATCTCTTCTCGTGTGACATTTACTGTGCACAAATTAAAAACAATCAGTGACATTTCATCTTTAGTCCTCTTTACTGTGTAAGCTTCAGGGTAGAACTGAATAAATAAAAATATAAAGCCAAGTCTACACAACAGAAGTCCTACTTTTCTTGCTGTTTCAGTACAGCTCTACCACAGACCTACCTGATACAGTATAGCAGCTTGGTAGACCAGTGCAGTATACAAAAGAAGCTGTAGATCAGCACATTTACATATTTATTTATGGCATTATATTGCACATTTTTTTTAAGATCTTTGCAAGTCTAGAAAGCTTGTAAGCCCCTTCCCTCCTCAATTAGGGCCCTTTCCAGTATATTCCTGCAATGAGCAATGATTGGGGTAGTCCAACTGCAAGCACATTAACTGTATTTTCATCTGAGTGAGCTGGGGTACAGCCTGCTCTTATGCTTGGAGTTTCCTATTTGGACACACTCAGCTCCCACTCAGGAACCCAAAACAGGCCAGGTTGTCAAAGGTCACTGCCAGATTTACTTTGACAAAAAACACCTTCTTTTGGTGTCTACACAAAGGTAGTGCACATACTTAAAAGAACAGTTGAGACCTTTATCTGTGATTGTGGATACTGAGCAGTATGGAAAAATCTGGCCTTGAGAAAACATGAATCAGTAAGTTTGCTTCTTCCAAAAACGAAAAAGTCCACAATGCAGCCCCCTTTGCAATGGGTGCCCTCAGTGTCACTTTTCTGTTACATTTCCAGTAAACAATATAGAATATATACATCATGCTATTTTGCTAGTTATTTAACCATTTGTATTAGATTGTAAAAGGCCTTAGCAGAGCTATAACAAGTCTTAGATAAATTATTTATACTTATTTTTATGCAGCACTGCTTTGTGCAAAGAAAAATGGTGTTTCTTATTGCCTTCACTCCACTGTGGAAGAGAGCACTATTTTTACAAGTAGTAGGCCTTGATAGATAAGATGTCCTTAAGAGGTCCCTTCATATATGTTCCTACAGCATTGTGTTGGCCTAATCCCAAATGATAATTCCAACTTTGAGAACTGTTCAATCAATTATTTAATTGCTTGCAGGAAGAGAGAGACATCCAGAAGCCTTTCTTATTCATGTAGTCATTGTCTCAGATCCTTTGCTAGTCAATGGCATTACTAGATAGATCTCTATACTAGGAGGTTTTTCTGATACTTCATGCCACCTAGTTTCTTTCCCTTTCATGCATTAAAGAGTAATAACGTATTGTTAAGTTTTTTGTGTCCAGCCTACCATCACAGTCACCTTGTTATGCAAGTCTCCATAAATTCACAGAAAGCTGTGGCTTTCCTTTCATGTCAATGCAATTCTGGAACCTGATTCCAGATGCTAGTATTGAGAAACCTTTTCATTCCAAGGTATTAATGGCTACTTTATAATTATTTGTCATTATATTGATAGCATTTCTAAGCTTAAGGTTTTCTCTTTCCTGTTTATGTTTCCTGTTCCCTTTGTTCCCTGATTGGATGGGGTAGAAAGCAATCATATTTCCACTCCATTTGTTTCGTTACATTTAAGAGGCCAAGCTTAAAAACTGAATCAGCATTTCTCTAAACATCCTGGAGATGTACTTTTTTCAAGTACAAGTGATGGACTTTTGGATACCATAGCAGGTGTGGTTGCATCACTGCCTTTTGTGGCATTCAGGCCTCCATGTCTTTATTGGAAACACTTCTGACGCATGCCAGGTCACAACACATTGTTCACAGACATATCATGATGGCAATTCATAATCATCCTGTGATGGTCTGTCTCACCCAAAACCTTCTTCACCTTGTTTTCAAGTGATGCACTTCCAATTTATGAGGTGTCTACACTTTCCTTTCGACTTTGTCTCAGTTTCTGCATCTATGCAGATGTTCCTGCTGCTGTGCATCTCAGGACAGGTAAGTTACTGCAAAGTGAGCAGGTACTTTTGGTAATTACCCCTGTACACATTTGTATTCTGTTATGATTTTTTTTCCCCCCAAGTGCTACAGGAGCATTTTTTACTACTTTACACTACTGTAAATCTGGTATGTTCAATGAATCTGGGAGCTTGATGGGTTTGAATACTTCTAGTTTGGTAACTTATTTACTTGTTTGCCAAATGTGTTTCAGTTCTTTATCCTCAAGGTTTATCTATACTGCCTCTGTTAGACCTCATGTAGAGGTACATTAATGTAGTGGGTTGACTCTGTCGAGCAGATAAGTAACCACCAAATACACACTCCCCTACCCAGCAAGATGGGGGAGAAACTAGGAAGAGCAAAAGCAAGACAAAACTCATGGCTCAAGATAAAAATAGTTTAATAACTGAAGGAAAGAGGAAAAAAAACGATAGTGATACAAAAGCAATCACTCACCACGTCCCACAAGCAGAGAGATGCCCAGCCAGTCTCCAGGCAACAGCTATTTTAGAAAGACACACAGGTTTTATTGCTGGGCATGATGTTACATGTCACGGAATATTGCCTTGACCAGTTTGGGTCAGCAGGCCCAGCTGTGTCTCCTCCAAGCATCTTGCCCAACCCCAACCTACTCACTGAGGGGGCAGAGTGGGAAATACAGAAAGCCTTGATGCCATGCAAGCCCTTTTCAGCAACTGATAAAACACTGGGGTGTTAGCAACACTGTTTTAGTTACAAATCCAAAACACAGCACCATATAGGCTGCTATGAAGAAAATTAAGTCTGTACCAGCCAGACAAAGAGCTTGCTTTAGCTGACACAGGTTACTGCTGTACCTGTGGTCATGGCAGCATGAATTACCTCCTGCCTTGGTGTCCCTAAGTGATCTGATGCTTGATAAGGGTTAAACTAGTGATGAAGTTTTTTTCTGAGTGTGAGTATTGACAGGTTTTCTGTACATGACTGGCAGCCTATTTTTATAAATTTTTGCTTTGACAAAATGTGGTTGAAATAGGCTAACATTGAAAAGCTTCTGTGGGAGGACTGACTGACAGCTGCAGAGACAGGCAGATTTGGACAGTAAGGAAGCTAGGCTAAAACCCAGAGAGCTGTATGAAATTCTCACTGAGCTACTGGCAAGTGTGCAGTAAAGTCAGAAAAATGAAGCTAAGGAGGCTAAACAGCCTCAGTATATCATTAAATGATGGCTACACAAAGTAGTCCAGCCTTAATTTCTACTTTAAATTGAGATCAGAATTTTCCCCATTAACTTAAGGAGAAAACTATTGCGTAGATTTGGACAGGTGGCTGTGATAAATGGATTAACTCCTCACTGCCCACCAACCCTGCCTTTTAGGGCTACACTTGAAGCATGAAGAAGTTGGATGTTGTTTCTGCTGACTCATGTGGAGAATGAGGTTGGCATTAATTAAAACACATCAATGATGAAAATTACAGAAATTATCTGATTCATTTTTCCAAGTGTCTGCCTGTCTCCCTCTTGAAAATGAAGTTTGGAGCAACCATGCTTCTAACTGGGGTATCTCCATTAAATATCTCAAATTGGTGGGATGACACCATCTGCAGACAGCCTGCTTTTGACTACTATTTAAAGATCACCAGGATACATGCAGCACAACTCACAGCACACTAGAGAGGACATTCAAGTCACAGCTGATTACAGTCAAACTTTTTTCTGTGGTGGCAGTAGTCCAGTGGTACATGGATTATGGAACCCACTTTCTCACTTCTTGCAGCTTCAAAGCAAGTAACACTCCAGAGAGAGACAAGGAGAGACATTAGGTGGCTTTCAGCAATCTTGGCCTTTGGTCTGCCAGATTCCAGCCTGGTCCCAGTTTATCTGTAAGGAGAGAACAGGAAGAGTTTTCCAGAAGGGATTATAATGGCTCTTTATCACTAAGTACCAGTGTTTGAAATAATGCCACATAATCACATCCTTTTATTTTCCTGCTTAGTTTAACATCTCATGGGGGACTTTTAAAAGTACATTTTGCTTCTTTTTTTATTGAACTCATTGTACTTTGGGGATTGGTAGAATATAAACTGTATTGCTAGATAACAACTTTTTAAAAAAGATTTAAATGGGACACATTTTTAAAGAGCTTTTTTTCACTCTTCATCGCAGTAGCTAAGAAGCCTAATTTTAAAATAGGATTTTGTCTTCTCTGCCATTTATGCACTTTTAAACATTTTCCCCAGAATTAGCTCTGTCTTATAACACCTAATAGGGACTAAATAAATCCTAAATAAATCACATCCCATAGCCACTGGGTAAATAATAAGAAGGTATACCACACAGCAGGCATGATTGTATCTCCTAGCTATTATTATTATATTATTCCTAGCTGGAATGTATACTACTCTACAGCATGGACAGAATTTTCATTTATATCTGTAGGAAGGAATTAAGAAAACCTAAACTCTTTCACAGGAGTTTTTCTTTTCTGCTGAAAGAAACCAGAAATAAAACACTTCGCTGGTCAGTCAAATTGTTCAAATACACACAGAACATTTTAGCAAACTGCTTAGTGGAAAACCCAGCAGCAAATGCCAGCACCGCTGGGTAAGTGGCCTCAGTGCACCCTCTCTGCAGAGAGCAATGGCTTGTCAGAAACCATTTCAGCAAAATACAGTTTAATGTTTGTGGAGACCCCGAAACTTCCATACTCTGAAAGCAAATACAGTATTAAACCCTCCTCATGTAGCTATAGATTCTGTGTGGTTCATATTCTACTTAAGTGAGAAAGAAAAAAGTTAACTTTTTATGTACAACCTTATTGCTTTGTTACTTCCTAGTTACAAACATTGTGAATCTGGCATTGCAAACTTCATAAAAGGTGGTACCGTACTGAACTGCCTGCTAAACACCAGTTACAGGAGCAACACTTAACTCAGGATTGATTTAAAAATAAAAAACCCAAGCAGTCTTTGTATTTGTTTACAACAAATGATCTTTGTTTTAAACATGTTAGCTAACAAGTCAGGAACACTGCAATATGCCTCCTGACCTGCCGCTGGTAACTTGTCTGGCCTTGAGCAAAATGCATTAACGTGTACTTGCATAACTTTCTGGTAGAATTATTCTGTGACAAAACACCTCCTTCTGTAGTGAACTGCTGAAGAGCAACAGTTCCTCCAAATATTACTCAATAGTTCTTATTTAGTGTATAAAAAAAGCCCCAAACAAACAGACAAAATAATAATAGGTGCTTTTGCTTCAGTTTTAGCATCTTACTATCTTAAAAGAACAAAGCAAGCACCTTGTCATTTCACCGAGAATAGAGTTTGAAGAGTGAGCACTGGTAGGGAATTTCAATTTGAAAGCCAAAAGTTTTCTAGGGCCATACGCCATTGGAAGAGCTTTGCTTTCTTATTAAGCATGCTTTTTATTTTTGCTGTTATAATATCTTATATCCCAACTCTGTAGTTTTCATTAATTACAATAATAACTATTTTATCCCAGGGACAATGTTTTGACCCTGTACACACAAGCAGCTGGGTTATCAAATGTCTTGTATTATAGTTCAGAGGAAGTTGTTAAGTAGGATGATAAAACAATTTCATCCTCTTTCCTTCACTGCTCTTTCAGGCTGCCTCTGCATATTTCAGTCTCTTCCAGCCAGGAGTGCCATGCACTGTGACTGAAGGAGGCTGCACATGACGATTTCTGTGGCTAGGAACTGTACATAAGGTAATGGAAAAACTGCATTTTCGGAACAAGTTTTGGACTTAATGACAAATCCCTTTCTCGTTGACAATCCAGATTCCTCCTCTTTGAACCTGATACCAAGCTCACTGCACATCTCTCTGCTGAGAACCTAACTCATCCCAGGTGATGGCTATCACATTTCCACATACCTTTCTGGTAAAGAGGGCATTAGAAAAAGCACAACTACACTGACTGTAAATCAGGCCTGAATTTTCTTTCCTTTTTCTGAAGAGCAGCACCAGTAATAGTGAAGGAAGTCACTCACCACTTAGGGTAAAGGCAGAATCAGATTCATGCCCCTAGACTCACTTCACAGGTGAGTTGTGAAAATAAACACTCTATCAGTCAGTTCAGTTAAAAATTCCCATGAGTGTTTAAACAGCATGCAATAAATATTAGCCTGTGTTGCCGCCCCACACATTGAACAAAAAAGATAAAAGTTTTGAATAACTTCTAATTAAATGAGGCCTCCTTGGTCTTTGCTCCGAATACGGGAAGGGGTCTGTGGAAAAAGATCTGGGCAGCCATGTCCATTGAAACCTACGTGACATATGAAGACCCACAGAGGAGGCAGTAAATGTGCACCAGTCACTTTCATTCTGACACTTCCATATTTGAATGGTTGACTTTGCAGCATACTGTTTGCTGTTTATGTGTGTAGCATATAAATCTAAACTGAAACAGTGCATTAAAAATACCAACTTATTAGCTCTGTAAGGCTTGAAATCTTATGCTGTAGCCACATTTTGCTACTCAAGACTCATTTCAAGATCTGTTGTATGTCTGTGCCTTCTCCCCTCTTCTTAGGAGAGCTAACTGTGGGAAGCGAGTCACTGTAGCTTCCCTTTGTGGTTTAATCTGGAGAGCAAGAAGTACCCACATACTCCCCCTGCCCCCATATCTTTCAGCATAGACCTGATGTAAGCGAGGACCTTGGCAAATGTCCTCTGGAGAATTTTGTTGAAGTAGCTGAAGATGCTACTATGCCTGTCTGTGTGCCCTGTCCTTCTTCTGTTACTTGCCCTATACCAATGAACAGTTAGCATTAAGCAATTCACCTTTGGAGAGGATGATGTTGAAAAGTTGGGCTGTGCCTTGGAGCAGTTAAAACACAGACACATGTTGCTCTTTTGTCTTCTACAGAATCTATAACCCAAGAAGGTGGGAAGGACAGCTAGAAGACTAATAACATTTGAAAGTGCTCCTGCAAGATTTGCCAGAGTCTGTCTCCTAAAAAGCCCCTTGGCTATGTTAGTAAAGTACAAAAGGCCGCAGTCTCCTCTAGTGTAAACCTAGTGTCATGTAAACTCATGCAGCTACACCAGACTTACACCAGTTAAGCACTTATCCTCGTTCGTAGTTCATGCCCTGATAAATATTCAGGCAGCAGAAGCCAAGGTTCCCTACAGTCTACACTGACCAGATGTGTGTCAGGTTAGGGTACAGCTTCCTCTCTACACAGCTGCAAGTCTGTATTTCCATTCCCACCTCCCCACACATCACTCCACAGATGCCAAAGCTTTCCCCACAGTGATGTGCACTCAGGTAGAGAGGTGAATGCAACTTTAAGGAATTCAACTCTTGTCTAATTAAGATGATGCAATCAACTGATCCATAAACACTTAAGGAACTTACTAATAATTCTATTTTTATCAGCTTGAGTGCCAGACACAGTAGTGCGAGGTGATTATTAGTGCTGATATTTGAAGTCAGAGAAGTTTTCGCTTACTGTATTTTCCTTTAGGAGCATTTGCCCTCTGCTAACCCACTCCTTCTGCCATTACTGTGCTGGATCCCATTTGCTGCTAGCATCCAATATAAAGTCATTTGCTCTAAATTACTTTAAAAGTACTGACGGACACGCTTCCAAAAATACACTCTTAGTAACCAGCTTCTAGGCAAAATTTTAGCATACAGTAAAATAAAACAAAAAAAAAAAAAAAAAAAAGAAAAAAGGAACAAACTTGAATTGCTTTTAAGTGAAAATTTTTGGAAAGAAGGTTTTCAAGAGCTACTTTCTTGTGAGAAAATGTGCATTCTCTAGTTTCTTGCCTTCTTTTTTGAATTCAGAAATGGCTTTTAGATTCCCAAAACTATTTATAATAAAATAGTTTATCTCTAATATGAAACAACTTCTGCTACCCCAGCCTGTCACATCTTGACTCCAAGAACTGCCTTTAGCAGTTCTTACAAAGCTTTACTGTGCTTCATATTGTCTAGCACTATGGCAAAAGATGACTTTTTGTACCCTTAAGGTGTCACGACCCAGATGGTTGGTATTTCCTCCCTCCCACCCCCTCTTCTGAGCAGTATTGTAGTAACAGAGCAACAGTCAGAGGGCAAGACACATCATATTCCCACAAGGTCCTATTCCATTAAGAGAAGAAGAGTTAAACTTGATGGCAAAATCCATAAAATGCTATGAAGGCAGCTGGACCCCTCCAGCTATGAAACACAGTGATTCACCATGCAAGCCCAGGAATTTCTTTTGGTTGTTGGATGAAGCATACCACTCTATGCAGAACTCTTTACTATGGAGTCGTGCAAACTTCCCTTGTTTTCTTGTGTGATGGAGATTCCTGCACACACAGGGCACTGCTGTTTGGAAGTCCAGGTATCTTGGTGAGTGAATGTAACACTGGCTATAAGATCCTTATGCTGCACTAAACTGAGCACTAGCAAATCCCCTTGTCTTTGTAGAAGCTTTATTAATTTCAAAAGGATTTTGGGATATTCCCCGTGGCACAACTCAGTGCAGGAGGGAGGGTCCAATTAGGTTTGCAGCTGTTTGACCAATTAGTTGCAGCCACTGCATAGGATTTGTTTTCAGAGTTCATTTATTTGCCTAAATAAGGTATTTGTATTAAGAGACAAAAAAGCATTTCGTGCCTGTCAGGTACAAAGTTTTCCGTCTGGCAAAAGAGAGAAACTCTTTAATTAGTTGTCATGATGTTACTGCACTGCGTGATGTACGTGTTGTAACAGTGCTAGTGTGAGGTGGAGATTTTTACGCCAAGAGTTTTGCAATTCTATTATCTGTGTTGAAAGAAATACTGGGGGGGGGGGGGGTTCTATATATTTTTTTAACTGTTTGTGATTCTCCTCGTGAAAAAAAATGGACAGGAAAAGAAGATGACAGGACAGAAAACACATTTCCAGTGTATAAACAAACTCAGACTTCTAGGTCATTTATGTCTCAAATGCTACAACTCATTGGAGGTGACAAGAAAAAGTGATGCTTAGGGAATCAGCTGCAGCCATCTGTCTCCAAGGAGCAGCTGGTGATGAGATGCTGTTATTAATGAAATGGGATTGCTCACTGCTGTCCATTTACTGCAGTTAGTGTAGCCAATTCTGATTCATGCTACCATTACAGCTACTGTGCCTGGGAGGCAGCGGGCTTTGTTGGTAGTACTGATAATACTTGGGACACCTGTGTTTTAAAGAAGGTGTGAAAAGCACTAGATTCAGAGTGCTTATGTAGACTTTTTTGTGGTTGAATTGCCAGGTAACCGATTGACAGATCCCACAGCTCAGAGTTTCCTGGGCTAGTGATTATTAGTCATCTAGAGTTGGTGAGTAAGAAATGACATTAGCTGTGTTAATCAGATTGGAAAAAATATGAATCACCGGGGTTTGTAGGATTAATAATATACTGCTAGCATATGTGTGCATGCAAATAAAACAATGCCAAATCACACTGGGAACAGTTGTGCTAAACCTGGTACATCAAACAGCTGGGGCTGAGCAAAATGTTGCAGGAGCTGGTAGGGACATGGGCTTACCAGGCTGTAAGTATGCACAACAAGACTTTGCTAACATTCGTGGCTTGAGCTTAGGAGCACCTGAACTCCTGCAATAAATGACAGTTACTAGGATGACATTGAGGATTCTCTTCAGAGCAAGCGGTGTCTCAATAGCAATCCAGGCATCTCAGCCCAATCAGTTTTTAACATATCACAGAGAAAAACATCTGACATGTATGGCATTCAGCTTCAGTGCTTCTGTACTTCCTACTGCATTTTCTATAAAACTCCATTGTTGATGTTTTTAAGCCTTCTTCTAATACAAACACATGCCTCGGCAAAGTAATCCTGATGCTGGGCTATAGAGTCAGTCTTCTCTCAGAAAACAGTCCTTTCAGAGTACTGCATGTAACAGTTTTCATGAAGGATTATCTAAACTTGTGATTTTGACACTCATCTGACACAAGGTGCTGAGTGTTTGAGACCCATTTGTGAAGCAGGCAGCTGTCTGAGAAGGTCTTGCATAGTGACTGTTCTCAGGTACTCCTTAGTACCTTAGTACCAGCTTTAGGTGTCCATCTCCAGGAGGTTCGCCCCTGCAGGGCCAAGTGGGAGAATTGCCCAATTTCTGGCTGAGCCTTTTGGGCACTTAGCCATAAGATCGCTTAGCACAGTTTCCTACTGAAGAGGTATTTGGAGCAGGGCCTTTCCCTCCAGCAAAAGAACATATTAAATTGTTGACAAGGGACTCAGGCAATGCAATGCCTAAGAAACTCGAGGACTGGTTTCAGGAGAGCCTGCCAATGGTTTGTAAGAGGTTGCTAATTATTATCAATTGCAGTGATTTTTCCAAAGGAAGTGGATTGCAATTGCAAATTCACAACTGCAATTTCACATAGACCACAAAGGAGAAGTCTGAATAAACAGTCTTTGATTCACCATCTTTGGCTGGATTCAGCTTTGTTGACTAGCTCCATACCCTGTTGCCACTCCCCTCACAATTCCCTAGGCCCAGACCTTTTCACAGAATCAAAGAACAGAAGGGAGGAAGATACAATGGGGCAGCCTGTGCCATGAAGTAAAGATGGAAGGGTTGATTTCTCATGTATGAAGAGAATCAGAGCCTTCACACAGAGACAGTCCTGGGAGTTGCTGTGATGTGTGCATGAGGCCACACTTGAGACTGAGGCAGACAAGAATATAGACACATGGGGCAGCTGGAGGCAAAAGTAAGGTTTTACAGAAATAGTGTGATCTTTTGTGTCTGATAATGGTTAGAGAGAGGCTCTGCCGTGCCAGAGCCATGGCTGAGACTGTTTGGGAAGGGAAAAAACATAGCATCATCACTGATTTGCACCTACCAAAAAGCATCCCTGTACTACATGCCTGTCTTGTTTGCCAGATTATATCTCTAACAAATCCTTTTAAGCTTTGCCAGATTACATCTTTTTTTTTTTTTTTAAAAACTTTGCCAGATTACACCTATGGCAAATCCTTCTAAGCTTTGCCCCATGCACAGGCAGCAGGGCATGGTACAGAACTAGAACCAAACATGTCTCTAATACTGCAGTTAAGGATTCGAAGGTAAATAACTAGTACATGCCAGCAAAGCACCCAGAAAATCTTTCACACTGAAGCAATTTCACTTCAGAATGTATACCACCCTTTCAACAATGGTTTCTTTTCATTACAGCCTAAGAGCACTTGGTGTTTGAAATAGCTTAAGCACTATGAGGCCTGGGCTTCTGAGAATTACTCTGCCATTTTTCTCGCAGGTGTCCAACCTGCTGTTTCCTGGCTCCTTTCCTTTTTGAGTGACTGCTGCCGAAGAATGATCAGATGTCTTCATAAGATTTCCAGCTATTTCATGTAAAAACATCCCTCTTTTTAAGGTATTCATGATCACTTCAGAGTTTTATATTCATGAACTATTTTCTTTTTCTCTGGAACTTTATTTTTTTCTTAATACAGCATCCTTATGCAAGAGCTAGTTCCAGAGCTGTGTCTGCATCCACTGTAATCAAGGAAATGCCACTGGGAGCAAGATCAGGACAAATAATAGAAAACTGAGAACGAAGGGGTCAACCTGTCTCCTGCTGTGACACTGGAAATATTTAGATTCCCAGACCGAATCTACAGAGGGGAGCAAGATTAACTGGGAGAACTTAGAGGAAAATTGGTGTCCTGTATGCTTTTCACACAGGGCACAGATTTGCTCTACTTAATGGGATAAGGCATTCTAAAGGTAGAGTGTACTGCATTTTTTTCAGTGTTATCACAGGTATTTGGCAGACCAAGGTAATACCAGTACAAAATCTTATTTGACTCTTTCACCCCTTTTCTCTAAGTCCTCAGCTTCTAATGCTTTTTTTCCTCTCTATTCCCTGTTAGCGCATCTTATGCAATCCGTTTCAGCAATTTAGTATCAAAGATGTTGTCCCAAATTTTTTCATTCTTTAATGTGCATAATAGACATTTACAAGAATTGCAAGTATCCAGCTTTTACCCAATTAGCTTTTAGCTAATGCCTTTTTATTTAAAAATCTATTTCATCAACCACTGGCTCCTTTTAAGAAAGAAAGCAACAGTACAGAATGCCAGTTATCTCCATTTCTGAGGGGTCAAATTTGCTCTCACCAAGTATCTCAGTCTACAAGGTGGACTACTAATTTAACCCTTAAGTCTTCAGGAGCCATACTTCCCAGAATGTCTCTAAAAGTATGGGGTCTTTATGAATAATCAGTGGGCTCTATTAAAGTATACAGAATAAAATTTGACACAAATCTGTTCTTCAAGTAGATCAGACTGCACAGAAATAATATATATATACACACACACACACCATCCATATGAAGACTGTTGCAAAGTGGATATTTCCTGCTACATATCCAGGATTTATCCCATAAATTTATTGGGAAACAGATGGCTCCCTGATGTTCCCTTCAGATAAAACAGTCTTTACAAAAGTAGCACGTAGTAGCACTAGACAGAGACTGCAACAGCTGATTAAGACAAGAGTTGTGTCCCATCTTGTGCTTCCAGTATGGACAGGATGGTGCAGGGTTGGAGGAGCTACAGCAGGCAACATGTGCTTCAGTGACCAATGTCTAAGGACGAGTATTTTGCCTGCCACTTCTCAAAAGTTTGTTGTTTTGTTTTTTTTTTTCTTTGTGACCTTTCCCAATCTGTATAATTAAACAAACAGATAATCAGATGCTAACTTCCATGTAAATTTGACAAGGGAACTAATGTTGCTCCCTGGCAGAATGTAGATGAATGCTTTAAGTGTGGCTTAAAGCTGCTGTCTTTTTATGGGCAGGGTGAGTATGCAGCCATTCAGTGTGATGAAACTGCTACAGAATTCATTAGGAACTAGACCAAGCAGCACACACTTATTGCAGGGATTGCCATTTTCTGTAAATGTATAAAAGCTCAAAATGCAAGACTTGCATAGTTTGTCTCTACACATATTGCAACAAAGCAGCCTCCTCCTTATCATACTGAAATAATTATTACCTCTTCTACAGGCGGAAATATACATATATAATCAAAATGAATAGTTGTGTGATTTGTTTCTGTTAATGTATGTGTAACTATATATGCAGATTACTTATTGACCTTGAAGACCTGGAGAGCAGCCAGTGTGACTCTTCCCCAGTAAACTTGACGTAAACAGAGATATGCAAAAGCAGCATTTGTTATTACAAGATCTGAGCTACTTAAGTTCCAAGTCATTCAGGCAAACATTTTGTTTTACAGTTTCTTATCTCTTCTTCTGGAAGAGTGGCAGTTTCCTGAGTGTCCTGATTTCTAAACTGCACTCACCTTTACAGCTCCTAAGTGATCTTTCCTCTAAGATCTTGGAGGAATTTCACCCTCCCCCACACACCCATGACCATGGCAGTAACAGAAGTAGGATCTCTGTGTTTCCAAGGTGCCACTGAAGCCCTCATCATTCTGTCACTCTCTGAACTATGTTTGATCAGAGCTGCAAGATTTCCTCATACCACAGACGTGTGGGTGCTCACACGCGAGCACATGCCTTTGCATGTTTAAAAACTTCTGGCATCTGCACATTCGGGTATCTCTAAAGCCAGTCACCTGAGCCACCAAGTTTTGGCGTGAAGTGACCCATGCAGAAGCCTTCACTTTAATCAAGCTTTAAGAAACCAAGAAAAACAAAAAAAACACAAATCTGTAGCATTTTGTATTAGATCAGTGTAGAGAGAAACAAAGGCCCCTCTTCTCATAGGGTAGGCTCAAGCTGAATACTTAAAACAATTGTGGAAACTACATTTGCACGTATGTAAGGAGTGAGTGCTTATTTTGTGGATGTCAGTAGATGTGAAAATATTTTGTCCAATTCTGCAAAGAGTACTTTAGAAAACTTTTTGTATGGTATGATCCTTGGTATTTATTAAAGGAATAGTATTATTTAAAATGATAAATGCATCATAACTTATTAGTAGCCATGGACTTGTTGCAGAAAAAGAAGCATGTTGAAAGAAGAAACACGTTTTTTCTGCATCTCAACCAGTATTCTTTCTGTATGTACTAAGCTTAGTAAAGGATGAAATTGGACAGTCTGGAGCTGAAATTCCTGTAATGCATCTCACACAACGCTTTCGCTAATGTGTACTCAATTAAAGAATGAGTCTCTTCTAAAATTAACTGTGGTCCCAGGGTTTAGTTTTAAGAGGATGTTTCCATTTGTGGATACCAGGGAAGTGGGGTTTTTGACTGAAAACAGTGGATCCACTGTGTAGCTGAGGTAAACAAAAAGCTGGAGAAGTTAGGGCTAGTCCACACTAGAAAAATTTGCCCACAAAAGAAACTTACATAGGCTGCAAGTGTGTGGTTTTCACCACAACCCCCCACATTGGCCTATTTAAACTGGTACACCTGCATCTGTATTATGGCTTTTATCATTACAGCAATGCATTGTACCAGTACCTTTCATTTTTTTGTTTCCATATTTAACTACATCATTATCATATATTTACCCATGTACATGTACTTTCATCTGGCTTCCTAAAAAAAAGTGCAGTCATGCTATACACATCAATCCTTACAATAATTCCTGAACTTGTTAGCTGAATTTAATCAAGCCCAAGAAAGCAGCAGAAATCTCAGACACAATTACTTTCCCATAGATTTCATAAAGATGGATATGACAAGTACAGGAAAGACTTCCTGTTATTGCCTGCATGGAGGGACAGCCTGCAGTTCAGCCTTTATTACACTCAGCCTACACAGAAGAGGAACATTATGAATACTTCTAAATACAGGAAACGTCTTTTATAATCTGCACCTTATTGGATATTAGATAATCTAACTGTAAGACATGTAGCAAGAGCAAACAGGGCTTCAAGAATCTAGCTGAGCATGGCAGTGTATCATAGTGTATCCCTATGTAGTATCTAGCGTATCAGTCTAGCAGCATCAGCACTAGCAGTGCTGCCTCTTCCTCTAGGCTGGCATAGCTAGAACTGAAGAAGCTTTGGCCTGCAATTAGATTTGTGAAGTCGAATTCACAAGGCACTTAAAAGTGCATGTGGTGAGCAGGACTAGGGTCCAGCTGTTAGAACCAGAAAGCAGTTGAACTTCAGACATGAGAAATACTTCCATTCCTTACTGATTGGAGTGTGTGCTCTGCCCAGCAGGAATCTTATAAGAAACTCATTGAAAGTCATACATTTCCACACAGTGAGAAATCACCCTTGCAGAGCTGGGATCATTGCCTTATCTAAGTTCCTGACTCAACTCTTCAGTCTGCCCCAATGCAAAAAAGCAATTTGCATACCCACAGGCAACAAGGAAAGAACTTCACTGAGGCTGCAAACTCAAGTACTCAGAAAAAGGAAATTCCCAAACTGAGACCTAACAAAACAATTTAGCTGCCCGTGTTCATACAGGTTTGTTGGGGTTTTTGTTTGTTTGTGGTTTTGTTTGTTTGTTTTTAAATAGCTGCACAAATCATTCTATATTCAGTGCTCTGGAGGTATCCTGGGTTCAGCAGTAGCAGTCACTTTTTCTTCTTC
>JAVHNF010083009.1:0-13904 GCA_034783455.1 Micropsitta finschii | reverse complement strand
CACGAGGTGAGACGCGGGAAGAGGTGCCACGAGGTGAGACGCGGGAAGAGGTGCCACGAGGTGAGACGCGGGAAGAGGTGCCACGAGGTGAGACGCGGGAAGAGATGCCACGAGGTTAGATGGTGTTGTCTTACAGGCGTTGTGGCCAAGCAGTTGGGTTTCAAGAGATTGTTGCTGCATTTCCAGTTGCTGTAGTCCTGGTTCTCCTAGGGTTTAGCACAGAAGGATTGTGGGGTGCTGCAGAAGCAGCTGTCACAAGGGAGTTGTTTTGGTAGCAGAGAGCTTAACTGGAAGTTTTCTATAGGTTACCACTATTTTTTTCGTATGAGGTGAAGGAAGGGATGTTTAGCTCTTTCAGACTATGGACTTCCTGCCTGTGTGTGTAGGACTGGAATTTCTAGTAATTCCAAGTAACAGGCAGCAGAAATAGAAGGATCTCCTGAATGTCTGCTCTGCAGGCTGATAAAGCCTTTCCAATGCACTTTTTCAGAATGAAGATTTAGCACTAGTCTGAAAGGCACAGCTACAATGTTCCACAAAACAAAACAGAAGAGACTGCAGATGTCTTCAGCATTCCCATAATGGCTACGAGAGAAGGCAGAAAATCACATATAATTCCTGCCAAATTCTCAACTGTTCTGTCTGTGCATCGTTCTAGCAAGTGATTTATCTGTTAGTATGCTTACATAAGCAAGTGTGTTTTGTTTTCTTTTGATGTATTAGTACAGTGAAGGGTGCCTCTCAAGTGAATACTCCTGGGTGGTGACTGTGAATGGTACCAGAGATGAGGCAAACAACACCAGTGCTTTCAGACTTTTCATTTGTCTTCTCTTTCTGCTTAATATGGAACACTGCATCAGTCCAACAAAGAATAATAGCTAAATTATTATCTTTGTAGGAGCAACTGCAGTTGAGATGCCTCCTTTGGAACCCATCTCTGAGACAGAGAACTGCTACCTAACAGCAGAAGAGAAGTCAGAGCCAGTGGAAACACAAGCAGTATATTTGGGTGACGGCCTCAAACAAGTAAGTGGCTGGACAAGCAATCTCTAGTTCTTTCACTTAATCCAGGGAGTGATACTCTTTACTTTACTGCTCTTATTTCTGTTAAGTTGGCATTGTTGATGCACTGCTGCTTCCAAAGAGTTTTGTACCTGTTTTAGATGAGCCTGGAGGTGACTAGACTCATACTGACCTGGTGTATAGCTTTATATGCCATACAAACTGGGTCTCTTTCTGGTCTTGAGATCTATTTTGCATATCATCTGGGTTCAATTAAGCATGATCTTGCTCCATGATAATAGTTGTTATACCTTTTGGTGTACTTAATTGTAACTGGACCTCAGTAATTTTGTTCTGAGACTGTGTGGAATTTCCCATCCTGCAGTAGGTATGGCTTAACTGTCAAGCAGCTATGTGACAGAGATGGGGAATCATAGAATCATAGAATAGTTAGGGTTGGAAAGGACCTTAAGATCATCTAGTTCCAACCCCGCTGCCATGGGCAGGGATTGAACTTCTACGGCACGGCTCGGCTCGGCTCTGCACGGGGGAGAACCGAGGAACCGGAGCACCGAGGGAGTCTGGGGCAGCCCGGCAGAGGGAGAGGAGGAGTCGCGGCGGGCCGGGGCTGCTGTACGGGATGCAGCGGGGACCGTGTCCCCCTTCCCATCCCTCCCGCCGGAGGCACTCGTGTTCCCCGCGGCCACTGAGCTTCACTGTCTCCAATGGCAAAAGCAGCCCATGCCCTGGCTACTGTGTACCAGCACCCAGCAGATGTTTCAAACGTAGACTTGTTTAACATCGCTAAAATCAGAAGTGACCTAGAACAGGGCTTTTTGTAATTAATTGGCCTTTGTAACCAGAAGAACAGGTGAGCAGTAGATCAGGATGAGAGGTGGTGCTGGTTTTAACAGGCAGTGTATAAACAGGACCTTGAATCTAGGTACAAGAATTTCCAAAGGATGGCAGGACTATGGATAATGATATTCAGGTTAGTACCTCAAGGAGTATTAATTCAGAAGCCATAGGTAAAATGAAACCCAAGTCTCAAAGAGAAATTTGAACATAGTTATAGGCTTAACATCTTCTGTAGTACAAAACCTTCAATTTAACTCCTTAAGAGATTCTATTCTGTGCAGGGGAGGCAAGTTTCAACATTGTACAGATACAGCACATCTGCAAGAGTTTCTCTGGAGCAGGCATTGCAGCAGTCAGGTTTTAATCTAAATAAGTCTCCTGCATTGATGAAGAAACCCAGACCAATCAGTGTTTAAACTTCTTTCAACTGAGAAGCCAGGGGATTTAATAGAGAGTATTTTTAGTGGCAGTATCAAGAATATGAATTGTGCAACTTAATTACTATTATAACATACATTTAGCATCCCCTTCCTGCCCTTCCTGCCTTCTGGTTCACACCCTTAGCTGCTTGCAATACTTCCTGCATGAGAATGGAGAAAACATTTAAGACAACTTTCCTAACACAAGATCTGTAGGTACCTTTTTAGTTGGCAACTGGTTCTTCATTACCCGGGAAATAGTTCTGTCAAGCACTCCAGACTGGGCAGCTACAAAAGAATACAAAAGTGTATTAGAGCTTTGTTTCAGGCAGCAATTATTGCCATTACTAGAGCAAACACTGTCAGCCAGGCATTTTGTTGGGCGATTCAGCTGGAATTGAATGTGCATGTCAAATCAGCTTGTTTGGGAAGCCCACAGTCCCAGAAAAAAAACAAAAAACTGGAATAATGCTTTAGCCTCACTGTTTCCAAAGCTCAGTAACACTTTAGCTGTATGTTTTTAGTCTATGGCCATTCTCCTATATGAAATTATACTTGCTCTGTTTTCCCCAGCACTAAGGTTTTGGCACACAGAGTTTTGTTTCATTTTGAGTACTGGAAGGGAGGTACTCTTAGACCCATTTGCTGCAATGGTTGACTATACCATTCTTCAAGTTACACCAGGAACATACTGATAACCTTCCTTTAAGTTTTTTAGTTGTGCAACTATATGCCAAAAGTGTTTTATATTGGACCCTGTGGCTACAAGTACAGAACATGTGATTCTTCAATAGTGACTTATCGGTTCACTGACACATATGCATGAGCTGCTAAGATAGAGCAGAAAGTTTTGTTACTGAGTGGTGACAGAATGCAAGAGCAGCATGCTCGTTTTATGCCATTTTGCAGACACAGAAAATACCATTAGTTCATTATTCCAGGAGACACAGGTCTGTTACAGAGCTGGAAATAGTTGAAGTCAAGGCCTCAGGAGTAAGAAACTAAACAATCCTCATTGTCACTCCTGTATTTCTCATTACACACACAAACACACACATGTGCAACTTCACCTACGGCTGCAGCAGTTTTGGAAGTTGGAAGGTTGGTGCAGTCTCCAATGCCAAACACATTAGGGTACTTTTTATGTTGTAGAGTTTCCTTATCTACATCCACCCAACCAATTTCATCCGAGACACAACTGTTGACGAGTACATCAGGTGGCCCCATGGGGGGTGTGACATGAAGCATTTCATACTAGAGAGAAAGAAAAGGCACTCAACAGCTAATTTCTCAGAGCACATCGTGCCTGTGTTCATATGAGGCAATAAGCACAGTGTGGAAAGGGTATTTTTTTTGGGGTGGGGGTGTTTGTTTGTTTTGTGGGTGTTTATTGGTTGGTTTTTTTAGTACATAGAATGAAAATTTGTCCTCAAATTTGAAGTACACCGTTGGCTTTTTTTAACATGAACCTTATCAGGCAACTCCATTTAGACTGGCAAAACAGCAATTTACTTCCTCTATATGCCTCTAAGACATTACCAAGTTATACTAACAAGGTGACAGGACTCCAGCCATGGTTTATTAAGTATTTTTTCCTTCCCTCCACCTCAGTCTCAGGAGGGGATGGCAGTATACAAGGAAGCAGATAGTACATCTGCATACTGTGGCAGTTATGTTACAGTATACAAGGAAAACAAATAGGACCAAACTAGAGGTCTGAAAGCTCCTGACCTGATGAACTTCAGTCACTCCAGGCTTGTCCAGGTTTTCAAACACAGCTTCCTGCTTGTCTGCTCGAACTTCTATGAGATTGCGCTTATAGTTAACAGTGATATCCCTCTCCTTTATTATTTCAAGCAATGCATCGGCATACTTCTTAACACCAAAAATGACACCAAGTGAAGTGTTGAACATTATGTTTGCTTTGGACCGTTTTCCTGTCTGCACAGAGAGATCAAATTAGCCTTTTCTATTAAGAAACTGAGATAAGCTATCAAAGACAAAAGAATTGTGCTGCACTACTGAAGAGCTGATAGAACTATTAATACAGTTAAATTATTAATGAAGTATTAACACTAAAACTCAGATACAGCTGTTTCATGCCATGTTAGAAGCTAGACAAGGTAATCTTTGCCTTTTCTGAGTGAAGTATGGAAGACACCTCCCCTAAAATTGCTATGAGAGGAGGTGGCTGTAATTCACTGAGGAACTGCTGCATGCAGGGTCAGCACGTGTAGCAGCTTAGCACTACAGAGCTTTCTGAAATCTCCACTTCTATGCATTATTCAGGTACCCTCCAGTAGATAGCTCAGGAAACTTAAACACGCCTGAAGCTTGACACTTGCACTTGAAGCTGTCTTCTATCTAAACTAAGCTTGCTCTGACAGCGTGGCTAAGACTCCTCCTGATGCAGATACAGCTCACCATGAGGAGCAAGCAAAGCCGTTTTCAGACTACCAGAGAGATAAATGGCAACAGGTATTAAAGTACTAAGAATTACTTAATCCCAGCCAGCGTTTAGTGCACCAACTGAAGTTATAAATGAGGCTGAGCCCAGTTGTATCTGTAGCTCACCAGAAGTAGGGCGAACAGTTCTTTGCTTTTGGATTCTGAATTCTAGAAGCTTTTCCAGTATTAAATATATGCTAAATATTTATGTATGGTTCAGTTTCATGCATTTATTATACCTTAGTAACAGAAAAAGCAACTCAGTCACTTTAATAATCCTGTGTTACATTGACATTGTGTGTTTTTTCTTGTTTTAAAGACAACATGAACCCATTAGAACAAGCCTGGATTCCAACTGTGGGAAGAAGCAATGGCAGAAAGAGTCAAATACTTACTTTCCTCCAGTAGGCCTCTGATAAATACATGATCTTCTGAGGAGCCCCTGCACACTTCACTGGAGTGTTTGGAAAAGTGAAGATAGCATTTCCCTCCTTAAAATCTTGTACAGCTTTCCATGTTTTCTCTACCGTATGCACTGAATAATTGGAACCTATTTTAGGGTGATGAAAACCTTCAGGCAAGCCTTTGATCTAAGAAAATGAAATTATGGATTGCAGAATTTTGTCATCATCATCAAGTATTAAACACAGGCTTAAGAGATAGCTATTTAAGAAGCCTCTAGCAAAAAGAAAGCCCATACATATTTGCTAGTTGGCATTTTTGAAAAGAGTCAATCAAACAGGTATTTCCATTAGAATTTAATAGATGGTTTAGTAGATGCAGCATTTACTGAGATGTTACTGGTCTGCAACATCTGTGGCATAAGAGTTCAGTGCAAACCCAGACCCATGTTTTTGCAGACTACTGCATGAAATTCAGAGTAAGAATATATAAAGTCACTGCCAAATCACTGTAAGTAAAAATCATGTGTAAAAAAAAAAAAGGCATTATGAAAATTTATCAAACAAATTTTTTTAGTATTCAGTATTCAGTTGCAGATACCTGTATTTCCTAGGGTTAACTTGTTTTAACTGTCTCCATTAGTTATTTCCCTACTACTCCTACTACTCTGGAGCATCTGCTTACTAGAAAGGGAGTTGTCCCCATTTCAAAATAATGGATTGCTGAAATTCTGTGAGAGTCATGTTACATGCACTGCAGTGTGTTTGGGAAGTTACAGTTTACACCAGGAAGTGTGCTGTCAGTGAAGACAAGGAAGAGAAATCATCTCTCTTCTTACACTGGCCACATTCGTTTTAAAGCTCCATAAACCTGTTACTGTGAATTTTATTCACGACAAACTAATGGTGACTACTTCTACTACTGAATACTGGATGTAATTTTATCAGGTTGTACTCAAGAGGTACCTGTGAAGACTGAGAGGGTCACTGAACACAATGCAACTCCTCACTCCACTGACCTAATCACCAGATAAATTCCAGGTCACGACAGCTGATTAACTAAGACTAGCTCTTGCTTTACATATGCCTTGGGAGCTTTTCAAAGAGATAATCAAATACATTATCAGTACTACATCATATTCAGGTCAGGTTAAAATCATGAGAGTTAAATCACTCAAACGTCTTGCCTTTGTGTTTTCTTCTTCCTATCTATGTCCATGGTCATTCTTGTGCCATACAATGGTATTAACATTTTCCTGAGTGCCGCTGCATAAAGTGTACAGGAAACCTAATAGATAGGAAGGGTCCAAGGGCCTATTTAATCACAAGCATGATAACTCAGGCAGTTCCTTTTGAAGCGTATCCTTTAAGAAAGATGAGGGTGAGTCAAATTAATTCTGTGGGACAGATTTTACTAACTGCTATGGCTTTCTCACTTCAGTTGACATTATAGATGCTTCGGACTACAGTCAGCATACTCATTACAGGCTGCCTTTAAATTCTAGACTGAACTTGCTGTCCTGTCTGCTGATATTGCTAGAGATGCAACAAAGCTGTCTTAAAAGACCTTTGGAAGGGCAATTCAGGTTATCAGAAAGACATCTGTGGAAAGAGCAAAGTTATTAGGCTGTTTCCTGGCTCTCTTAAATCATGTTAGCATTCGCTATCTTGCAGTAAAAAGAAGTGTATTGAAAAGCCATTTACTTTAGTGAATCATAAGGGTATGTGATGCCATTAAAACTAGGAAAAACATGACTGTAAAACAAATACCTTTTCGTAATGCAGACTAATCCCAAGGGCAATTATCAGATACTTGTAAGATACCTAGCGGAAAGAAAAAAACAAGCAAAAACCCAAAACACATCTTAGACAAAGAAACAAGAGTACCTTCAAAGCAAGTTGAAGTTATATGACAGCAACAGAGCCATAAGGGAAGGATATACAAAGAGCATTGCTAACATAAATGTTAAGCTCTATAACTATTTTTATAGTTAAAATGCTAACTGCAGTATGAATTACAGAGCCTATGTTATACATAAAACCAAGTGTTTGGTTTGTGTTTATTCTCTCTTTTGTGTTTGGCTCACAGGGAAAAGACTCACAATAATGATATTTTACGTTGGTTCTAATGCAGTTATCTACAACATTATTTATTTTTTTTTAAGAAACAGATTTTAGGGTTAGGTACTTCTCAGAACATGAAGAGCAATTTCCTGGCCTCTTAGATGCTGGGGGAAGGCCTTACTCAATAGGCAGTTCCAAGGGAATCTGCAGGAAGTGAACAGGCAACTCATGACACAGGGTAAGAGACTTTTTTTTACATTTTACCTTGCTGCCATTCTCCACATAGACACAGTTCTTGTCTGGATCTAATGCTGTAACTTGAGATTTGATCCACTCAACACCTGCAGGCATTACGCTTCCTGTTGGACGTGCAGAAGTTGCTAGCTGCTTCGCACCACCACCAACCAGGGTCCACAGTGGCTGATAGTAATGAGTCTGAAAGAAATGTTCAAATGCACACGTAAGAACTGTTTAAAGGGACTGCAAAGTGAAGGCACATTACTCCAAATAGGAAGCAATGTGCTCTTCACATTGTATTAGACTTAACAAAGGAAGCTGAAGAAATGACCAAGAGTTTTGCATGACAAAGCTGAAAGGATGCATACACTTCTAACGTGGAGCAACAGATTTAACATGAAGCTTTTTTAAAGCTAGCCAGTTGGCTTTCTCTCCACAGTTAAAAACATGTCGGGTTGAAGAAGGATGAGAATCAGACCAATCTGGGCACATATGTAACATGCTTATCTTTTCAGTGCTTGACAGCAGAGGAAGACTCACCTGACTTGGCTCAACAACAGCCACATTTTCTGCCCCTACTTTCCTCTTCATCCGAGCACTCATGGTGATTCCACCAGCACCTCCACCCAACACAAGTACTTCATAGTAATCCTTGGCAGCACACCTGGCTGCCATATGTAAGCCAAAGGAGCTTGCCTTCTGGATTCCTGGTTTCAGCAGCCATACACTAGGACGGAGACAGGAACAGGAGGACACTATTCCAACTGCTGACATCTTCCAGTAAGCAGGAAGCTACAAGATAAGGAAAGACACCAGTAACGACTGCAGAAGATGGAAATTTTTTTATATGCCTGGATTAGTCTTCAGAGCAAAAAATTATAATGCTCAACCTTTGCTGCAGCCAAACCACTCACTTGGAAATGGATTGTAATCAATTTGGGGGAGGAAAAAAAAAAAAGAGAAAAGGTCAATCATTGCCTCTGCAAGGAAACTGAAATTTCAGAAAAGCAAATGAATTCTAACAAAGCATAAGAACATTTTCTGGTTACTGTGGCAGGAAAGTGTATCTGATCCTGCATCAGAGGCAACGCATGTGCCATAACTCCAGCTGTAATACTACAATCCTGAGGACATGAGCGCCACAAAAAGGAAGAAGATTTTGCTAGGTGTTGTAGATCATCCAAACAGTGAACAAAGTAGTTGTGTGGACATACTGAGTGCTGTTCCACTAGCTGCAAGGCATCAGGCAAACACACCATTACATTCCTACTTTAATGTTAGGGTGTACCAGCATATGCACACCTCAGACAGACCTCTCAGGGGTGTGAGCCAAGTTCTGTGGTGCTTTAAGCAAAGGCACACATATTAGTCAATTCTTGCAAGAGAAGTAGTGAACCTTAAGCTTGATAAGAAAACAAAATTCAACGAAACAAGAGTTTATATCTTCCTAAATCTGGGATCCTTGAGTATACCCAAAACACTTGGTTCTCTATCCATGATGACCTCTTAGCTTTATATCAGTAAAGTACAGAAACCCATACTGCTGCAGCAGCCTCTCACCCAAAAAGTGAGAGCCAGAACCCTAAAAGCATAATTTATCTTGACAACTGTAACACTGGATATGCAATTGTGTTGTCTTGAAGACAGGATTAATGCATGTTTCCCTCCCTCTGGTAGAGTGAACAAGAACTTTTCCTGATCTAAATCCATTGTTTGCATACGCTACCAGTTTTTAGCTTTTCAATGATAAACCAGGTATAAAGTCATCTTCATACAGTTCCTTATTGTCAATAAAGAATGAGTAAGCACTGTAACCTGAAAAGGAACTTAGGTCAAGACTTTCCTGTGTTCTGTACCTGCTTGTCTTTGTTTAATTCCTTGAGTCATCAGGCAAGAATTCCAGCTTTTTCACCTGAAATGAGAACTCACTTTTGTTACTCACAGACTGAGTCTGAAAACTAAGCTAGAAACCTCAAATATTTTAAAGAAAATCTTCCAAAGTCAGCTTCAAAAATTCTCCACTGTGCTAACTGTAGTCATGCTGATGCAATTCATTCTGCACCTTCACATGCTCTCTGAACATTTCTTGGCTCTGTGTCCCATTATAAATCCCTATGGTACAATAAATTTGGGACAGAAAGGGCAAATCTCAGGTGTCCATTGTAAAAACAATTTTAATAATTTTGTTTTACAGGAACTACTGAAGATTAACATATTCTTCCCAACCCCTCCTCATTCAAAATAAACCTTCCAGATACAGAATAAGCTAGTCTCCCTTTGGAAGCCTCTTTATCAGCTATCTAGAGCAGGCAGTTAATTAAAGATGTGGACAGGTAGCTCAAGGAAGGGAGGAAATTGTTCTACCCTAGAAATAAGAGCTACCTGACAGAGCTACGTCCTGCTTTCTCCAAGTCCTAGAGAGATGAATTGTGAAGAGCAAGTTTTGCAACTTCCATTTGTGAGACAGTTTTAAGAAGAACATCCTGTTTCTGGAAGCTCATGAATGCAGGATTTTGGTTCTGGTTTAATTAAACAGGCTCGGAGCCTGCTGGCTCCCAGCACACAGCACGTCCAGACCAAGAAAACAAGACTCCATTTTTGTAATGGAAACTAAGGAATAATTATCCTCTCTGACCAAATATATTTTGGTCAGAGTAAGCAAGTAATTAAGTAAAGTAAGGGGAAAATATGTAGTTAGCCTACTGAACTGAGCAGAAATTTTAACCTTGTACAAGACAATTTAACACAGTACACATTCACTATCCTTTAAATTATGCACAATAAATGTGACAATTGATATTAGCCTCATATAGCATGAAATCACATACCTAAAGGAGATCCATACACAAGTCTTAGAGCACTGCCTAGAAAGGTAAAACCTACAGTACATTTCTCTGCCTCAGTGAGGGCTCTGCTTAGCCTGAATTCACCGTTTAAAACTAGGTCTGTCATCAGGTCAAGTTTAGTTTACAAATGCTTTCAAGCCACAGTAGTTTATTACAGCATCAGCAGCTCGTGTAATGCTACTGCAGCACAACTCACCTCACACCACATAAAAACCAGGGTGATGTGACTCACAGTAAATGCACAAAAAATGTCATCTCTAGCAGGGCAGGCAGCACGTCAAAGCTTTCCCCCTCTCCCTTCTTTAAAAACAACCTTTTTTTTGTTTCTTTAAAAATCAGACTTAGCTTGCAGGTAGTCAGTGACTGTCACATCTCTATCCATAAATCCCTTTTCCTCCAAGGCTACTTGTTTGCATGCTTTTACGATAAGTCTATTTAATACTGAAGAAAGTGCACTTAAAAAATAGTCAGTTAAGACTGACAAGGTGAGCTCAGTATTATTTAGTGTTTGAATGCCATTGAGTGGATTAAGGTAGCACAAACATAAAAATAGTGACTTTTCAGTTAAAAAGAAGAAATAGAAAACACTCTTTTCCTCTGTTAGCAGCTTATATCCCTTTGAGAGACTGAGAAAACAAACCATAGGAACTACTTTCATTAAGCTGTTCTTAAAAATAAATTAATGACATTTCTACAATCATCACAGAGGAAATTAATTGTTTACCAACTTCTTTTAAGCTTTTCTTTAAAGTAGAACCTTGCTGGAAACAACCTTGTTAGATACTGCATTACAATTCTGTATTTTTGTGTACTTTATCTGATTCCAAAGAAAACACCAGATTCAACAGAACAGGGTAAGTGTTCCTCATCCAGCCCATAAACAAGCTCAAAGTGTAAAGGTTATCTTTGGCTACAGCTCTTTGTGTATTAACAGCCACAAGCAAATAAAAATCAACATCTATACAATAAAGACAGGGACAAGTCAGAAGTATGACTGTGACAAATCAGAAAAGAAGTCGTTCATTACAAGCACCAAAATTCCACCTCTTCTCGCATGCACTCACTATGTCCACTAGCTGACCTAACCCGGAAGGCACTTTGTCACTCTTCATTTTGCAGGGATCACAGAACATCCTCAGATCCAAGGGACGCACGCAGGACACCAAGTGTTACAGGCCGTTCTCTTGCCAGGTCTATTGATTCATATCCAGCAAATATCCTTGAGAGGCACAAGTTCTAGTGCCTGAACAAACATTTAACCGAAGTACAACACTTTGTGTATCTATCGTATGCTCAGCTCCCAAGACTGGCTGCTTCACTGAGCCACTTTATGAACGATCTTGATAACGATCTTGCGGGAGCTAGAACAAAGTTACCTAAGTCTTGCTAACAAGAATAACGATCACTGTAACTCTCCTCTGAACAGCCGGCCGCAGATAAGTTTCAATAGTCCACCATGCACAAACACTCGGCAGCCCCAGCGCGCTAGTGGCAGGCAGCAGTTTTCTGCCTGCTCCGAAGCCCCGCACGCGTTTCACACCGCTCCAGCAGCGCCCGAGCTCATCGCGGGTAGCGCGCCAGGGTCTTCCTGCCGCTGCGGGTGCCCGTCGCATCGGACATCCCGAGGGGCGGCGAGCGCGGCCCCGGCGGGCGCTGCCTTTCTCTGAATCAGGCTCTACACCCAAGGCGAGGTCCCGCACAGCGCAATGCCCGCTGCTGCGGGGGGCACAAGAGTTGAGAGCACCAACAGGACTCCGCTGCCCCGCGACCCGCCGCACCGAGCCCGCAGCAGGCCCGCAGCCGGGGCGCTGCCCCGCCCGCTGCTGGTGGCGCAGAGCCGAGGCCGGCAGTCTGCCCGCGGGCACGGCGCAGCGCCCTCCCGTCCCGCGGCCCATGGCCGCCGCCCTCTTCGTCCCTCTCGCTGGCCCCGAGCTGCGGCCCTGCGGCGGCCGAACCCGCACTTGCCTGCCTGTTGCGCCGGCCGCCAAAGAGGAGAGCGGGGAGGGAAGGAGCGCGCCACCGCCCCGTGCGCGATATAAGCGGCGGGTCCTGTCCGCGGCAGCGGCGGGGAGGAGCCCGGCAGCGCCAGGCCGGCTGGCAAAGGGCAGGGCTCGGCTGGCCCACTCTGCGCCGTGCCGCTCACGTTGAGGTACCTGACCTCCCGTCACCGCCCCGCACCGAGAGCTGACACATTTCAGCACCGCAGCAACCTTGCCTGTGGGCTCACCTTAGTCTTTTTTTCCCCCCTAAACATCCTTGCATCTCGAACCCAACTGGTATCCCAGCTTGCTATCTCCACCATCAGTCTGAAGCGTGGACTCCCACCGTATTAAAATACATGAACTACTAAGAAAGAAAAATAAGTCGAAGTATTATAGTCCTAAGCTGAAATCAGGATGTAACTCACCTGGACGCACGGAGAAAGGCGCCTTTCAGTTGAGTACCAGCAGAGTGCAGGGCTGCCACCTCCTGTGTCTGTTCACCCAACTGCAGTCCACTGCTGAGCCAAGCTTTAAAATGTTTCCCCTGAAAACTTTACTGGGCTTTTGATATATGGCACAGTGACAGCGTGAAGTAAGAACAGCTGTTAATCCACTAAATCATGTTCATCAAGGCAATGTGAAGATTAGTGCTGAGAGTAACTTACAGTAAAATTACTTTGCCAACTTGTTTGCACCAAATAACCAACATTTGTCAGGCCACTTCCTTCTCAGGCTCAATCTTCCCCTCTTGGCACAAAGTGCCTGCACAGGTAAAACTGCTCAACAGATACACAGCCGAGTGTGGACAGCTATATAGAATGGGGGAAAGATGCTGAGTCAAACAGGAAGATACCCCAAGGCTGTTCCCCAGTCTGCACACAAGATGCAGAAGGGAACTACACATTCTGCAGGGTGCCCACTTGAAGAGCAGTTTCTTTGTCAGGCCCTGGCACCCCCTGTCAGGCTGCATCACACACGGTATTTCCTACCAAGAACGGTTTCTGTGTCCCAGCTCCGCAGCTGCCATTACTTCAGCAGAAGTGTATTGCTGCTCCTCATGTCCAGCCAGTCATGAACGGGCCAGTACTCTCAGCCTGCTTGTGCTCTGTGTTACTTTGAGCTTCTATTTGTAGAAAAGAAGTGGCAGTTGTTTTTCTCAGCTTACAGCTGAAGGCCAAGAACCATAAAGTCAAGCCTGACAATTTACTCTTATCACAGACATTCCCTTCCCTGCCAGGTACTGAGGTTGCTGGAGATGAGCCCACAGCACTGAATTACAATGGTTCACGTTGCCTGTTTGTAAAAACTTGCACTCATTCCCTGTCAGTGGCTATTCTCACAAAAATACATAAAGTCCAAGAAGCAGGTTTAGCCAAAAGATATCATTAATTATGACAGGAGACAAATCACCCTCTGAGGCACTTCTCAGTATTTAGTAGTTCCATACACGTATGTGAGGTTTCAGTAACACTTCCCACAGCTACTTAGAAATAGCTACACCAGGATAAAATGTGTAAACATCATAAAAGTAAGAAAGCCAAAGGTCAAAAGGCTGCTGAAACAAATTTCCCCCCTCTCCATTGCATGCATAAGGCTTGGCACATCCAATACTAGTTTCACAGAAGATTCATACAGCATTATTCTACA
>JAVHNF010082996.1:8725-19391 GCA_034783455.1 Micropsitta finschii | reverse complement strand
TCCCTATACATATGCACAGCCAGCAGGATAGGGCAGTTTCAATTTTAATGTGAGGATTACAATAATAAAGCTTTGTGTACAGTTTGCTTATTCCAGGCGGAAGGAGACGGTCTTTCCACGTCTGAAGGAAGTCAATATACAGTTAAGTTCCAGTGCACACACATTTGTGTAGGGAGTGTGTGAAATCCTGAAGGTCTGGTCCTTCACCATCCTTCTTGCATGAATCCACTGTTGTTCTCACAGAAAGCAGGGGGGCAGGGAACATCAAACAGCTACTCAGGGACCTCTTCCCTGTTGCCAGCGGGTGGGCACTGAATCCCCTTTGTGGTGGCAACGGTGCTGGATTCCCAGCAACAGTCCTTGCTCTGCAGTTGGCTGGAGTTTAGCCATGACCACGTTGGGAATCTGGGGCCTGAGAAGTGATTGCTGGTACCAGCTGGTGTGTGGCTGCGTGGACAATTTGTCGCTCTGTGTTTTGGATGGGGCAGCAGAGGTTCACAGCGATGGAGAGCAAACCTTTCAAAGGCAGGCGAAGGCTGGGGTTGGCTGGGGGTCTGACCATGCATTCCAAGTGCAGCCATGGGTAGGGGATTGCTGCAAGTGGGACGGTCGTTTTAGACCGGGGTTGTTTTCTCAAGCAGCTCAGTTGAGCTGTTTTTGGAGCAGGTCGGCTATAGATGAATGAGGCCACCACACAGTTCAAGAACAGGCTGACACTGACTCTTTAACTGGCATTAGGATGAGAGGAACATCAAGATGAGCCTGCCAGATCCTACTGAGGTGACAGGAGAGGTTTGCACTTCTTGCTGGCCACCTCCTTCCTCTGGGAAAGCTGCCTGGCAAGAATTTTGCCTGGCTTGTATGAAACAAGGGTGAGAACATGTTCTGTCTTGTGACTTTAAATATACAAAGAGGGTTTATAATTTAGGAGCACGCCTTATTTTTTTTATTGTATGTTTTTTCCACAAAATCACTCAGTGAAGGCAGAAATAAGACAAAGGAAAAAAGTCAACCTTACCCTTCCATTTACTTCACCTCTCCACCAGCCATTCGCACTCATCTTGGTATAGATTTTTACAACGTCCCCTTTTAGCAAGGATAGTTCTCTCATGTCTCTTGCACAGAAGTCATACCTGGCAATGGCAATGCCTATCACCTTTGGGCTTAGCACTGGAATGAAACAGATGTTGACATTATTAGGGTTTGTAAATTGAAGGCTACCAAAATAATGCAGAGAGCAGTATTGTAAGATATAAAAAAAATGACTTCACAACAACGTACGCTGTCATTATTTTTATGCAAGTATGAAAGCATCTGCACTGAACAGATAAAGGCTCAAACATAGGTGAATGACGCAAAAGTCGAAGGGATTTTATGTTATTTTTTCAATAGTCCTTTTTATTTTTAGAGAAAGAATCAAACTACACGAAGAGGAAATGAAATCTCCTACCCCAAAATTGCTGAATATGTTCACAATTATTGCCTCATAATAAAACTTGCTGCCAGTTACATGCAGCAACATGCTTTACAGGTCACTAGCTTCTTTCCAAAAGAATTATTAGCATTTACATCTGATTTAACTTTAAAACTCTAATGAAGCAAAACAAACACAATAAGGTGCTGTTCTTTCAAAACCAACTCTAAGTTAAATATTAATGCACTTATAATTGGAAGCTAACATCAGTATGAGCAAAAAAAAGTAAAGAGTTTCCACAAGAAATTTGTATGGATCATTTGCTCCAGCCTGCATTAACTCTGGCTGATGTAAATCTACTCGTTCCAAGAGTTTATTCTGTAAATCACGAAAAAAAACCCAAAAAGGTTAATTTCAAAAATCAACCCCCTCCTCCCAGTTTTATGGGAAATTCTGTTTTCAACCCTGCTACAAAATGTCCAAAGCTGCAAAAGAAATCCCTGAATCTTCCAATGAGAGGCAAGTGGGCATCGCACCTCAGAGGTAAAGATCTTGGACTTGAACAGTTAAGATATTAGTTTTAGCAATGCCTTCGCTGATGTAACACTAAAAGTTTATAGCTAATTGCCTTTAATTCAAAGCAGGAACACAAAACATGGCAAATGAGCTAGAAAATCTTGACAGTTTCAGCTCTGCTTGTGTACAAGATTTCTTCTGACCCCACTGGGGACATTTCATAGAAACAGGGGCTTTTGCATAATCGTATTGAACATATGAAAATCATCATGTACCCCAATATTTTCATCTTATAGACACAATACAAATAAGTCATTTTAAAATGAAAAATACTATGTTCAAAATATTATTAGATCTATCACAAAAACGGAATACCTAAAAACCTAGTTTGGACACAGATTATGCTCTCTTTATGTTATGCCATTAAAAGTTTATTCTAACCTATCAGGCTACTTATGTGGACTATGCTCATCAGATTCTTGACAGGTTGTACAGGATGCCATACAAAAGAAACAGCATCTCATTGCTTACATTTGTCATAAAATTAGGTGATATAATACTAAAATTCAAGCATACTTTTTCCCCTCAAAGCAAGCCAGATGTAAATGCTACTTGTTTAGATCCTGACACGAATGTTATGTCCTATACCTTATCAGCATCGCTGTAATCAATTTTACAGGGAAAGAGCACATCATGGGCAGCAATTGTTTTGGAGAAAGAAAACAAAACCAACACAAACTAAAAGAGCAAGTATTGATTTTAAGATCAGTCACCACTTATAGGTGTGCAGCAATGTCACTGGCAGATTCAGGGAAGCATCAGAGGATGGAAGGAGTGATTCTGGGGAGCAGGGTATTATTTCAGACTCTAGAAAGGAGGTAAAGGGGCAAGGAAGATTTCATGAGGCGAAGATGAAAAACTTGGGAAAACACACAAGAAAAGTACTAAGGAAGGAAGAAACGCATAGAATATTAATAAGAGAGAAAATACTGAGGAAAATTAGGGTAGAAAAAGAAACACGGGCAGATCTTGGGGAAAGGAGGACTTCAGCTCTTTTTCAAGTTGTGAAGCCCGAGAAAGGGGCAAAATAAATCCAGGAAATCAAGAGACATCATGATAGGAAATGTATAAAAGAATGTGGTGGAATACAGGAAAATGACAGTCCTAATTTTGGGAAAAATGTCTGGTGACACAGTCACAAAACCAGCTTTAGTAGAGACTGAATTTCCAATCAGAGCTCTCCCAGGATAAATGAAACTTGAGGAACAACAGCATTTGGAAAGGACATCTGTACAGATGAGAGAACAAACACTGAGTGAAAGAGAGAGAGGACAGCTACGGAGAGAATGAGAGAATGGGATTAACAGCAGAGACTGATGTAAAGAGAGTGCCCAACAGGAGAATGTGAATGAGAAATTAAAGAGGGGAAAAAACAGAAAGTGAGAAAAAAAAGAAAATAAACTATTGAAAAAGCAGTAATAAATAAACCTTGTGTATTAGGAGGGAGATACTCAGAGGATTAACAGGAAACAGAGTGAGAAATCTCAGGGAGGTGAATAAAAAAATGCAGTTGGGCATGAGAGAAATACACTTTGGCTTAACCTAGCAGGATAAATAAGACAGGGAGATACAGCTAGATTTCATTTACACTAGAATATGTTGGAGAAGTTTCCCATTGACAGAGATGGATGTGCTGCAAATGAACTTTGATACTAGTTTGGGCCGCTGATGAAGGGGTGCAAATAAAAGAGGCCCCATGTGATCACAACCAAGCTGGTCTAGCTCAACGTTTCTGCCTGTGCTTAAATTCCACAAGGGTCAATGGATCATTTTAAAAGCTGTGAACAGTTTTTATTGTCTCCCTGTGGTATGGCCTTCTCATAATTCTGCAGCCATATCCCCTAAGGGTTGCTTTTGTGTATTTGTTTCCACGCTCCTTGAAGTAATGTGCATTTACTTGCACTCTTTAACCAAACCTCAGTTCTACTGCACACGCACGGGCAGCACCTCCAGTAGTGCGCAGTAGTCGGCTTAACCCTCATCCTGTGCTACCAAATTCCATATCAGCAGAACTAAGCCAGCTTTGAAGATGCTTTTGAAGAAAGTATCTGATGTCATGAAATAAGAATTAGTTCATTTACATAAGCAAGTTATTTGGCTTTTAAAAAATAAAAAAAACCCAACCTGGTTTTACTGAGAACATGTGAAATAATGTAGCCTATAATGACATCCCATTCAAAAAGGTAGATCAGCTTACATTTAAGTAATTCTTAAATTAAGAACTATTAATCAACATTTTCCTTTAATATTTTTTACTTGTGTAAAGCAATTCCTTACACAGCTTATTGCTGTGAATTGCTATTGAATCCTTGCTTTCTGTTATGGTTACTTCAGAATTTCTGATAAAGCAGTTTTTCACAGGAAAACAGGAATATAAATATAATTTGTTGACTCCATATTGGGATATATGGAATGTGTGACAGGCTTAAAGTAATACTGAGTCTTTGCTGCTCTGGTACTGTAGTCCACTTCACCATGGTACAGATGGAACGTGTTTTTGTGGAACAGATACCAGTTTCACTAACAGTGGAACTTACAATCAAGTACTGTGCAGCTATATGAAAAAGGTCCCCTTCTGTCCTCACCCAAAAGGGTAGAAATACACAGTATTTACCTACAAACAAGACCCAGAACATAACTCCTTTGTGTTCTTTGATTCAAATGAGGTGAGTGCTTCAGAAATTCCACTGAATGTCATGACCACAGAGTGAACAGCTACAACAGCATTCTATTCATCTTTTCTACAGATGTGTCCCTTTATATGTCAACTCGAAGAATGCCTTAAAGCTTGAATTCTCCATCAGTGTTTTGACTACTGAAAGGAAGGAAAAGTATCTGCCCAAAAAAATGTGTACGTAAAGAGATATAAATGGAAGAAACAGGCTCCAAAATAGTGAACAACTGAGGGGCAAAACATTCAAGAGCACTATAGGACACTGAGATTTATATCCCTGGGATAAATTGAGGAAGAGCTCATCAGAGATACTCTCAGTACAAGAAAGCACACTAACCATTCTGCTACTGAGCTGCTACCTACGTCCTTTTCCCTTTGAGAAACCACAGAAAACCTAAAAAAAAACCCCACATTTCTGAGCACTAAACAGTTTGGACAACTTCTGTGGGGCAGGTGTAAAACTTACTGCCCACTCAGATCTTGATTATGATTACACCCACATTCATGCATGCTAGATAGCTCCCTTTACCTAGTGCAAAAGCCAGCCCCAATCCCAGTTTGCACAGCCTTGTTCTCCACCCCCTGTACACAGAGTTGTATCAGTGTAACCTGAGTGAACGCTGCATTCCCAACAATATTAACTTTTCAATATGCTCCTGAAAGGCATTCACCTTCCTACTAGCAAAATTCTTCTTGAGTTGTCCAGCAGTGCAGTTCACCTCTGTGAACACAGAGCAAGTCATAGACATACTGAAGCACCAATCAAGACTACAACTGCTACCACTTGAAGCATTTATATTCAGTCTCTTAATTTAAAATATTTGCATCTATTAATGCCAAAGACGGTTAAATGAGAATAAGGGAACAGTATTTAAAAAGCAGATGGGTAAAATTAGTTAACAGTGTTAATGTAGAATTTAAAGAAAGCATTTTCTACAAAAAAAAAGAAAAGAAAAAAAGCTGCTGCATTCAAAGATGCTGCTGCAGTATGGTTTGCTGCAGGGATGGGACGAATTCCTTAACTGTCTACAAGCAGTGAAATTTTCAGGTTTGTGCTTTTGAGCAAATACATTAAAATACATATAGCTTAGAGATGTCAACTAGGTAGCAAATTAACACTATGTGATTAAGTGATTATTAATTGAATCTGCTGGGACTATTGAGCTTTGCAGCACCTATTCAAACTGCTTATTGCAATATACGCTTTTCAAAAGTTTAAGAGTTTGATTTTTGTTATACTTCAAGAATAACATGCAATAACTCAGGTTTTGGACTCCGAGAAGAACTGCAGTATTAGATTCGTCCCTTCCCTCACTTGCTGCACACAGAAACAACAGAAACAAATTTAGAAGAAATATAAAAGCAGTAAAGCAGTACCTGACCAGAAAGGAGTGGAAGAAGGGGGAACAAAGCTGTAGTCTGGAGGAGTTACAAAAGAAAACCCACAGAACAAAGAAGGGGCTTAGAGAAAGAAAGAGAAAAAGAGAAAAGCAAAAGAACATTGAAATATCGGCACAAGACTTAAATAATAGGTTTTTAACTAGATAATTCATTGATAATAAGGAAACTAAGGTTCCCTCCTAAGGATGTCTGGAAGGAAATTGACTGTAATAACTAGAAAACTGGGATCTATGATTTAATTTTTAACAACTGCATTTTTCAAAGAGTAAAGTAGAAAGAAGACATCCACATTCAGGGCTTCAGAGAAGCAAATCCAAACTGCAGACTCCCGTAAATATTTTCAGATCTAACATAATTTTTCTCGTCTTTGATTTTGTGTGTCTCCCTTCTTAGCAGTACAAAAGCAGGAACTTGTGCAAGGAAAGAATTCCTCTTGAGCCCAGGAATATTAATCACACACCCTTAATTAGAAATATAGTTTAAATACCAGGTGAATTGGGGTCTCTAAACATGCATGGGAAAATATATTTATTTTGCCCTGGCAATTATTAACATCAATAGGAATTTCACAACTAAACTACATCCTCTAAAGCCCAAACAGTATTGCTTATCTTTGCAGTTTTTCCTGACTTGAGAGAAAACCCCTGATCCAGGAAAAAGAAGATAAGTTTGGCCTAGGCAGAACCAGAACATCATCCTAATCCCTGTAACAGCTCCCATAGGTGAAAAGTCTGAGGTGGACATGAGCACCAACAAACCTAGAGTCAACATATTTTTAAAAACCAAAATTAGATCAAATGAACTAAAATAGTTTCTAATGTAACTACAGTTTGTTGACATGTTCTCGTATTTTGACCCTCTTTTGAAGAGGCAATGATGATATGTAATGTACAAAGTTTAACAAAGTTGGAATCTTTGCTCCCAGCTATGATTTGGAAAGGGAAGTCCATCTTCAAACAGAGAAATGATGAAAGTAGCATTTAAATTATGCCTAATAATACCTATAATTACTGACCAAAAGCATTCCTTAAAAATTTATCAGGTTGTATACATCACATATCCTGCTTGCCTGAATTTATTCTTGTGACTACACATGAAACAAAATCACTTTGCTTCAAAATAGCTATTTGCAGGAACGATGACTATTTCATGCAAAGAATTAACAATGAATCCATGGTGGAAGTAATGATACAGTTTTGTGCCTCTTACCTGGATGAGAACAGATAAATTTGTGACAATGAAACTACCAGCATAAATAAAACAAACAGGACCAATGCTGTATTTTAATGTTCATAAGCAATGGGTTACTTAATAAAATAATAATTAAAAAAAAATCCTACAACACAAACCAAAGGTAGTTTGGGGTTATTATCTCAAAGTACTACAACAGAAACACACAGAGGGCATCTTTCCATCTATGAACTCCCTTCTGATCCTTCACAATTATGTTCTTTTCTCCATCTGTAATACTAAATGGATTACCTGAGAATGCATGAGGCAACCTGCGGTAGTCCTTCATACTAAGAATAGTAGCCCCAGGTGACAGCTCTGTGTGTACATATTACACAAACTGAAAGGGCGACTTGACCGAAGTAGTGCGCCCATTCTTAGAGACAAGTAACTGCCTTTGTTTCTACTAATGATAGAGTGTAAAAGCAGTGTGCAGGCATAAAGACAGTTTATGTGCTATATAGCAGGTGGCTGATCCTTTCCTGTATTATCTTAATAAATATTAATAAATATTAATAAATATTATCTTAATTTTTTGAGATCTGTCAGATATAACTGGAGGTTTGGGTTTATGTGTGGAATTCTGGACAATTAAATCTATCTGGGCAAGGGAATCCTAATAGACTTCTACAGATAACTAGCCTATTTTTAAACATCACTGACAAGGTTTTTGCTATTGGCTTTTAAGGAGAAAGGCTGCGTTCCTTTAATTCCCTTAAGAGCAGGGTGATACCTTTTTTTATTTATTTATTTTATTAACAGATACTTTTGCAGAGTTCATGCATTAAGGAGTAGAATGACGTGAAATAATTAATGTCCCTGGTCCATGGATGATGAAAACCGATCACTCGGTATTGGGCTTCATGATTTAGGTTATGTTAAAATCTAGATTTCATAAAGACTCTGATTTCTCAGTACGGACTGTGCTCCACATCAGCAGAATAGAATTAAGTGCCAAAAACTATTCTGTAGAAGAATGTCGACTTTTCTTCCACTTTTTGTCTTTATTTCATTAAATGGTCGATTACCACCCTAATGTAATAATTAATATTTTTCTGTGTAGCAAAACAAGATTTGATCATACTATGTCTAGAAAAGCCTAAGACTGGAAAATTAAGAAGAACAAATGTACCCATTTCCCAGAATATCTTCAAAATTAAATTAAATTTCTATATTGAAAAAGCTTAATTGTCTGACAGCTTTTACAGCCACATTAAAAATGCACAATAAATATCAGAATAGAGTGGGTGACTTAAGCAAGACCAGGAAACTAAAAAGTCAAGTTCTAATTAAAGGCAGAATGCAAGTTAACTATCTTCATAAAATGAAATTTTGTTCTAAAAATCTAGCAGTTGCTGAAAGAACCAAATTCATTGAAAATTTAAGAAGTTTCAAGGTGATTTATTAAGATTCATATCAGAAACTAGAAGTAAACTGAAATGGTACTTAATTTTCTTTGATTGGTAAATGAAAAACATGACAATTACAAAAGATTAATATAATCCACACGTTATTCTAGAAAGTGGATTTTGGTACTGCCGTTCAGTTTCACAGCAGCACACAGATTTTGGCAGCAGAGAATGACACAACTCTGTCAAAGTCTACAGTGGTTCAATTTATGGTTTTTAGAAGTACGTTTATTCTGTCAATTATACAGGCTAAAGAATAGCTGCTTTCAGTAAGAAACTGATGTCTTTTCAGAAGATGACCTCATTAAAAAATCCAGATGCAGTCGTGTGAGCAGTATAGTGTAAAAAACTGAGTTGAAACCCAAAATGTCCCTGAAATCAGCTTCGAAATGCCCAAGTCCATTGCATTCACTGGTTTCAGCCCTGAGCTTGTTACAGGTATGCTGAATGCAGCATTGATTAGTTGCTTAACAGAAACAAGAAAGCTCAAGAGCCCCTCTCTCTCGTCATCTGACTTCTCTGGCTTCCTTTCAACAACTGTTTGTCTCGTACTCAGAATAAGCCTGGAGAGGTCAAAACCGCATCTGTGGCAGTTCTCACTGAGGGCTGTGAAGTCAACTCAGGGTCTAACTCTGCCCCACGAGTTGTTTCCTCTACGAAACCAAACGACAGCCTCATGTTGCCCCACTTCTGTTCAAATTCAGCTCAGCAGGATTCACACAGCCTAGATATAATACAGCTATTCCAACACCACCTCCGTAAGAAGCAAAAGGATAGCTTTAAAACTATGGGGACACACCCATGGGGGCATCCTAACACCTTAAAAGAAAAACTGTCAAACCCATTAAACGAAAGTGTCATCCAGAGACAACACGGGTAGGCTTGCAGAACTGCAGAAATCTATTGCATTTTATATGCGGCACTTGAAAATTGAGAGGCTTTTTGATCATTTTGGCCTAAGCCAAAACCTGCCGGTTCCCAGCAGTGTAGCTTGTAACATTAAACACCCGATATTTATGGCAGCGGAGAGGGGCTTTCTCGTCCCTTTGACTAAAGTAGGAGCATCCCAAACTTATTTCCCTTACTCTTCCATACACTACCTATAAAATCTTGTCAAAGGAGATGTGCTCTTTTCTTTTGTATGTGGACTGAAGGTAATGAAGGTAATGAGGATAAATCTTGTATCCTGTAAACATGAAACAATTGGGCTAATACTCTTGAAGACTAGCAAGTTATTGGACAGTACAGATAGATTCTAACTGGCCTAAGAATGAAAAAAACCACACAAATTGGTTCTGCTTACAGTCAGTAATAATTCAAATAAATGCAAAGCAAACTAAAAAGGGGCTTATCCTCTGAAGAGTTAAGGCCTCAAATGCTATGAAGAGGCATGGGATGAAGAAGGCATGAGAGATGACAAGAGGAGGAAAGAGGCAGAATGAGATGGCAAGCTAAAGAGGAAAAAACATGGGATGGAAAAATTCACCAAGAATGGAGATGTACTGAGACACAGCATAGCAGGGAGACAGCTGGCAAGTCCTAGGAAGCAATGAAAGAAAACAGAAATTGAAAGAATAAAGGAGATGGGAGATGGAGACAGGGTAAATGAAATGCACGGAGACATACTGGTATCCTACAGTCATCTGTCCTAAATTATCTTCACTTTAATTAGGAGAGGAAGAATGTCTCCAAAGTTATTGCAATGTTATGGAATGGAGGCAAGCAAGTAAACAAAAGCTCACAAACGCAGCAAATGAAAATAACACATCCAATTTGATCATCACAAAGACTAGACCCGACCCTATGGTCTTTCACAGCAGTCTTCACATTGTTAAAATCCCCATAAATTTTTATTTCTCTCTTATTATCTGTTGCAGTACAAAGATACAGCCACTGTCTGCAAAACAGCAAATCTAATATTTGCTCTTTGACAGAAACATTATATACCTTCCAGAGACCAGC
>JAVHNF010082987.1:0-13193 GCA_034783455.1 Micropsitta finschii | reverse complement strand
CCTTGAACACTGCCAGGGATGGGGCAGCCACAGCTTCTCTGGGCACCCTGTGCCAGCACCTCAGCACCCTCACAGAGTTTCTGCCTAAGAGCTCATCTCGATCTCCCTTCTGCCAGTTTAAAACCATTCCCTCATTTCCTGTAACTACATACCCTTGTCAAAAGTCCTCCAGATTTCTTGTAGGCCCCCTTTAGGTACTGGAAGAATGACACAAGGTCTTCCTGGAGCCTTTTCTCCAGGCTGAACAAACCCAGTGCTCTTGGCCTGTCTTCATAGGAGATATGCTCCAGCCCTCTCCTTAAATGTTGCATAATGTTCACCCTCCACACTTCCCAGGGTTGAAGAGAGACGTTTTGCAGCACACAACAGCAATTACCAGACTGGTCACCTATCAGGCAGCAATCGGATTTGAAGATCTTTAACAGAAAGCCAGAGATCTCTCAAACTTAACTAATTTTCTTTCACCCAGTATTAACGCAGCATTTCCATACTGTGGAACCGTCACAGAGTAAAGCACCATCATCCAAACACTGTTGTACCACAAGCTGCACCTCTATTTATTAGTCTGAGGAAAGAGTCTTTGGGTTTGCAGCTCTGCTCACTTCACTCATGTTATGCCTTATCTTGACTGGACTTTTATAATCCTTTGAGATAAAATAAAGTACAAACAAATCAAATACCAAAGAAAGATTTTTAAATGGGGATGCTGTTTTGAGTAACTGAATACAACTGAGTAGAAAATTAGTAACTTTTTTGCTGCAGAAGGCAGTCAACCTCCTGTGCCCTGTGCTGTACCAAGGCACAGGGAATTTCATTCCTTTTGCTGCTAGCTTTGCCAAGATCTTTACGGGAAGGACTGGAAACTCCTATGATGCATCACACGCCAGCTCCGATCCAAGGCAGGTACCCAAGCTGGTGAGCCAATATGATAAAATCCTGTATTGCTAAATCCATTGTTTCCCTGAAAAACCTTGAATCACATTCAGTGCTCCCAGCCAAGGAAACCGGATGGTACTTTGACAAAACCTGTCACCACCACTCCCAGGTCAGCAAGAAATTGCTGGAAAGAAACAGATTCCCCCAGGCTCTTCTGATGGGAAGGCCTGTCCCACTCTCCTACCTCCCCTCGTCTTTTTTCTTGAATGTGAACAATTCAGGAAGTAAGGACGAAAAAAGTCTTTGCTTCTGTGAAGCTTAGGAATCTCTGTCCATAAAGAATTACAGTCCAGGTTTCAAAGCAACTGGGGAGGGAGGAGCAAAAGTTTCATTGTGTAACTGGGTCAAGTAAGAACTTCGATGGATTAACTTAATGAAATGATTCCAAGTAAGTTCTATTCTCTGCTTATTGATTGACTGAGTATCTACCACTATCCTCATATAATGGTATCAACACAATCAATAGCTCTCCAAGTCATGTCAGCTGCTTGCTAATTTACACTTCCATAGTTGCCATCTGCTATTCAACCCATTGTAACACAAGCCATCAGCCTGGGATATTTAACCAGTGTGGTCAAAACACAGCTACTGAAAGACAGACATTTTATCCATATTCCCCATGGAATAGGAATACTTCTAATCCAATTATCATTTCATCACTTAGTTTTCCAAGTTTTGATCACACAGCCTGGACACTGTGTACAGTATCTGTTTATTTAAATTCAGCCTAGCATTTCAGAGAGAAATGGAAGATACTCACTGATATCTTGGGCAAATTAATGAAGACCTGAGGATTCCAAAGAAAACAAAGTTATACGAGCCTCATCTGCATGATCTCCCAAATACTTCCTATCACCTTCAACATAAATTTTCTCTGCTCATGGAAGGAAAAGATGCCTAGCTTACACTACATGTCACTAAGGAGCATTTACTGATTCTCTTCTAAGAGTATTCAGAATATGATTTTTAGTTGCATGCTCTTGGTCTACCATTAGCAATGTATTTTTAAATCTGCATATTATTTCCCTTTGAAATCACTGCCAGTACAACACAGGGCCATGGGAAACTATGGCAGAAAGAAGCAGAACTAACTCAATGCTTCTACCCAACAGTTCAAGCACTGGTAGGCGAGCAGTGATGGAACTGACTCCTTCAGAACTGCTTCACAAAACCCTGCAGTTACTACAGCACAGGATACAACTTCCAGATCTGGTCAGAAAAGAAGCAGAGATCAAAGATGCAACAAACTGGAGGACAAATGTCTAACTGTATGAGTCACTACAGACAGAATCAGCATGATAATGCTGAATTCCAGTCAGGATTATACCCATGATGGAAACAATGGGACATATGGGCACAAGAATATTCCTTTTCCTTTAAAACTCTATTGTTTAAGAACAAAGCAAACCACATCCAAATACATCTGGCATCAACATCTAATGCTTTGCAAGCTGATCCTTCATTGAAAAAAAAACAAAAAATCCTGAACATCTGACTATCCCATAAATTCTGCTGCAGCACATGATGGGTCTGGACAGTTTCTCAAGGAGGAAGTTCACACACACATTGTGCTGCCCACCCCCGGCTGCTCCACCAAGAGCCAGCAGGCCTGATCCTCCTCACCCTCTGTCCCTTTTATGTGGTAGAGAGCAAACTTTCTCTGAGATGGTGGCTGGAAATGGCCTAGTGCTACCACAAAGGCAATTCATCCAGTTTGCATCCTATCCCCTGCTTAGATCTGAAGAGTGGCTGGGAACGGGGCAGCTGGGAGCTGGCTGGAATGCCCTGGAATGCAATGGCAGGCTGCTTTTAAACCACGTCTTTTCCCTGCAGGGAACAGGCTGCCGACAGGAAACAGGCTCATGTGCTGTACAGAGAATTAATAGTAAGGAATATGCTTCCACAAAGCACTGGAGCTACCGCAAGCTACTGCATGAAAACACACAAGAAATACAGAGCTTCATAAAATGCTTGAGGTCTTCCTCATTGCCATGTATTATACCCTGGATGTGCTCTCATTTCTGTCTGAGGGCCCCTGGACAGAAACAAGACAACTTCTCCACAGAAATGAAACATAACTATGTGCACATCATGCTACAGGTTTACCTGGGAATGAGCCTTAACAGTCTCCCCATGCTGAAAGAAAGCACAGGGCCCAGTTAGCACCACTTGGGCATCAATTTCCATTTGTATGTGCTATTTTGAGCAGAAACAAGCCAAAAGGTATGCAAGCAATCTCCTTTCTTCTCAGCCTGCATCTGAATGCTTGGTTCCCAGGGCACATCTCTTGTCCCAGTATTGACTCTAGCTGAAGAAATGAAGTGGAAATTAATCATCACTGCCATTTTAAACAACTTTCCTCCAGTTAACATCTTTCCAGGCTTCCCCAGGCCCATCAGGTCTTTTCCATCCAAACAAAAGAGGGTGTTCAGGCAGAGCCTGAAGATTTTCTACACTGCTTCATGTTTTCCAGACCTACTGAAGACTGGTCAAAGCTACAGGTCCTGGAAGGCCCAACAAGTCCGGATACAAAGTCTGACACTTTGAAGAGGCATCTCAGCTACTGCACACTGTGTAGAGTCAAATCATCTGGGCAGCCCAATATGAAGGGTCTAAGAGATAAGGTCCAAAAGTACAAACTTACTCTGTGTGTGCAATACATACGTGTCTGTCAGAGAAATCCTGACTAGAAATAGAACAGCCTTACGCTCTGCCTACAGAGTTTGCATCACCAACAATTTAGAAGGCAGCTCTGAGTTAGACTGACCACACAGTAAAAAGAGCCTGTAGTATTAATCACCTTCTGACAATTTCCACCACAGCAATTTATAATCCTATCTCCTTTAATTCCCCCAAAGTGTCAGAGTTCATCCTGCGCTGGATTAGAACCAAGAATGAAGCAAAGAACAAAATTCCACAAATGGCAATCACAGCTCAGTGGTAAAAGCCTTTTTCTCAGTAACCCTGGAGAGGGACACTTCAGTTTGTATAAAAGCTTTTAGAAAGCTGCTTTTGGACCTTAAAACCACTCAGGTGAATGCCAAATTACTCATCCTTTTGCTCGCAGCCAAACAGCTCCCTGTCACCCCACTGAGCCTCTAAGCTTTGCAAGAGCATCAGCCTCTCCATCAGTCCAAATGTATCTTTCAGATTATTCCCTGCAATTGCAGTTTTTCAGGAAGCCGAGGGCACCATTCTCAGCTCAGAACCATTCAGATGACTTAATGCTTAACTGGTCTTCAACAGTTTTGGATCCTAAGGCACCCAAAGGTCTGTCTGCCACCACAAGTCCCCGTTTGGGCAAGTATTTCAATGTGTCTTACTGCAATGAGCACTGCAGCTCTTGTGAGGCAGCTGAATGCCAGAAGACAGGCAGATGTCTTCTGCTACTTTAAACCACATGGGGTGAACGAAAAATCCCTTACATCTCCTTAGAGCATGTGCTCCTGACTGAGACTACAAACTAGTTTGCTTTGCTAAGTGCTTATATTTCAAACAATTATAATCTTGAGGTCTTCTCTAACATCACCACAATGTATATTTATTAAGTCAAAAGCACGCGTGCTGCTACCAAAGTTATTTAACATTCATTACAACTTGTCCAAGCAAGCCATATATGCTGTCTAATCATATGCTTCTCCTCAGGGCAGAAATGCTAAATGTAGCTTGAAACAACAAGAGTTTGTCCTGAGTTTACCCATAAAATACATACTTGAAGTACTGTTAATATAGACCTTTCCCACACCCCTCCTGAAGCTGTAAAATCCTATTAGCATCTCAAATAAAAACAAAAGCAAATTGGAAAGAATACAAGAGATCTTCAGTTCCAGTTTTTCATAAAATCAGGGAAACCACACTGACTTGCTGCTGCTGCTCATGAGCACAGCACACGTGGGCTTGTTCACCACCCAGCGTTGTTCTGCTCCAACAAAGGTGGTGGGTTTTTTAATGAAACCCTGTCAGATGTCAGATACCTTCCTAGGAATTTGCTCACCTTCCCACAATAAGTCCACACTAGCACAGCTATTTCTAAGCAAAATCAGGAGCACTAAAAGTGATCATAGGACTTCTCCAGGTGGGAAAAATCGAGGTTCCTGAGTCAGATGTCAATTCCATGGGAAGATGTCTCGCCTCCCATTGTCTCCACAGAAGCATTTGTGAAGTTTTCTTTCCACAGTCATGAGCATCAGGCTATCACAGGGACACCTGTGCTCCAACATGTTCTCTCCCATCCTGCTCAAATCATGAGGCAAACCAGATTTTAATTCAAACTAAGTCAGCAATACAGCATCCTACTTAAGCATCTTTGCCCTCTTGAAAGCAATACACCCAGATGCAATCTAGTTTTAAGGTCATCTCAAATTTAGTTTCATTCCATTATTAGAGGATACATGTGGTTGATAAAAGGTATCATTCTAAACATAGTATGGTGAGACTTATGTGAGGCAATTGGCTGTGTATAGCTTGGTAAAAATATACCCACAAAAACAGTTTTATGGAGAAAGAAAATGTCTTAGAACAAAGCATACACGAATTTCAATCCATTGCTTTCATTAAGACCATGACCGAGTGACAACTGATTCACAGCAGTGTGAGACTATGTTGACTGAAGGGGAAAAAGTGAATACTGAAGGGCTCTTTAGTCGAGCCAAGAGAGGTATAATGAAGCAATGCTGTCAGCTGACACCAGGCCAAGTGCAGCTGAATACCTTTATTTTATTGTTTTCTCTTTTTTAATGTGAGGAGACTATTAGCTGTTGGAAAGAAGTGCCAAACATAATGGAATCTCTGTCTTGGTATCTTTAAATGAAGACAAGATGCATTTCTAGAGAACACTCTCATACAGGTTACTCATTTCAACCCAGAGGTCAAAACTCTACCCACAAATCTGATTTCAAAGTGCATGATTTACAAGGTATTGGAATGGGTGATCTTGTTGCCATAAAGATAAAAAGACACTCTGAAGACTACAGTAAAGCCTGTGCAAGCAAGCAGCAGCCTCACACAGACAGAAATGGGATTATGCCTTTTAATGGCAAGCTACTATTAGAGTAAATCAGAGGTGCAACCTGAAGCTGCATCCTTAGTCCCAGCATGCTTCCTTCAGTTCTGCATTTGCTTGCCAGTGGAGATACAATTTCTAGAAACGAGGAGCTAAACTAATTATCTGATGTTCCATGTTCTTTAGAAATCTAAAGAACAAGACTGACTATGTATTAGTGAGCAGACTGCAGTCACTGCAAGCTGAAAAGATCACTTTACAAGCCATCCTCTCCAGAATGCCTTTAGAATCCAAAGGAGCAGCAAACCCTCTGTTAAACAGACCTGCTATGAAAAGTAAAACACTAGAATTGAAGAAGTATTACTGCTGGCAAAGCAGCTCCATCTAACACATGCATCTGGCAGCACCTTGGAACAATACCCATGCACAAGAAGTTACAGATTTTAGGAAGGGAATAGGATGGTTGGACTTTGATGTGTGATTAGTTCCACTGATGTATATGAGACTCAGTCTGGAAAGACTCTTGTGTGACTTCCAGCACGTGAGTGTGGTGGGATTGCTATTACTCATCTCAAGTGTTCACAGGGCAAAAAGGGCTTCCTATGGCTCTGCATGGACACAGGGCTGACCACAGGAAGCTCACTGCAGGACTGAGATCATGGAGATCTTAATTTAAAGAAAGCGGTTCTTAAAGGAGGTGAAGGTGATAAAAAACCCAACAAACAACATGCACAAACCCCAACTACATTTCAGTGTTGACACTTGGAGATAAATCTTCCCCACTCACACCCCTCCCCCATAGCAAAAATAAAGACAAAAATAAACCTCGAAGGGAAAGGAAGGAAAAACCACCCAAGTTTTATGTGTGTTTCAGCCCTACTGCAGCAACTGCTTTACTTGGCTTCCACCTGCTTTTGTGGTGTTTCCTAGCCCTTGACTGCAAAAGCAAAGTATTATATACATATATACACACAGACAGCAAAGGGTTTCATACACAGTCCTTTGTTACTAATGGAAATAGAGACAGGTGTTGATTGCAAAATGGACAGGAATTGCTGTGGATACAGAAGCAGAAATACTGGAGTCCCTGAGACCTTATTCCAGAGATCCCTGTAAGCTGCTTCCCCCAGGCACTTACTAGACCAGGCCGTGAGAAAATAAGTTCTGGTGATGACTATGGTTCACACACGCACTGTAATAAACACTTCCAGATTTCATGTCTCGCAGCATACTATTACTGTTATTCATTATTTGCTAAGAGATGACAGAAAGCAAAGTATAATAAACAAAAGAACAGAAAACTCCACGGCTCCTGCCCCAGCAACCTTCGACTGGTTTTGCATAGCGTCCCTCCAGGGTGCGAGTCAAGGCTGTTTTTTCCCCCCTCTGCCTTTCCAACAGAATAAATGAACAAGTTGAACAGCTTGTGATATTTGCATGACTGGGGAGAGATCATGTGAACAGTTTCAACAGCCAAAGTCTAAACAGTTTGTGAGTGGTAAAAAACAGTTAGCGACAAAGTCCTCTGAAGCCCCTCACCTTGCTGATGATTGCCTTGAACATTACTACAAGTATTATGAAATGAATCAGTAATAACAAGCAAACCTTGTAATTTCCACAGTAGGCTCTTTCTACTTATTTCCAGCTTAGAGATAATCCCACTTTTATTAGGTGCTAATATATCACTTCAAGTATTGCTAGTGCACTGCAGAGGAAGAGACCCAGTGCCAGAGAATGAGAGGTTTTAGCTGAAATAATCTCATGAAGGGCTTCAGCTAAGGCAAAAAAAGATGAGGAAAGTAATGTTACATTGATTAGAGACGGATATGAACACTACTACCTGATGTATATATACACCTATATAACCACTTAGTTAACTAACTATAACTAACAATACATTAAAATTATACAAGATTCTTTTGATGTAACTTAAAGGAAACAGATTTTAAGAAGCATATTTTCACTGAGTGCACTCCAGGCACAATTCCTGTCATTGACATTTACACATCCATGTTCTGAAATACTCTTGTCTCTGACAAAAAGCACTGTGGTGATCTAGCTAATTTTCAATGAAGAGAAGAAACCCATAAAGTTATAATGCTTCACATTTGCATTGTCCAGCACATCTGGGTAGCAGATTATTGCACATGGGCAGATGAGGCAATTGCCAGGTTAATGCTGCCTCTTGTACAATTACCTTATCTGTGTGCTAACAAATGTTCACATTGCAAAGCCAGGCTTGGTTAAGAAGATGAGGAGTATTTCAAAGGTTGCGCATTGACTTGCTGCACAAGGGTCACGCAGCTACTCACGTTCCACACGCAGAACATCAAATCCCTGCTGAGGCCAGCAAAGCCCAGGCAGTTCTGCACCCATATTTTGTTCTGTTGTAACACCTTGCTCCAGCATGCAAAACGCTTGTATCTCAAGAGGTCAAGTTCTTCAAAAGAGGACAGAACCACTAAGAGGCTACTTACCTTACACAGTAAGACAGTATTTAGTCTTTTCTTTGAAGGGACATCAAAAGGCATAAGGGAGTCCACATCATCAGTGCTACTCACTTACTTCAGAGGCACCTTGGAAGCACAGTTACCAAATGGCCAACTGTAATGGCTTTGCATGGGGTTAGATGCCTGTTCACCAAGGAATCACAACATACTGATTTGCTACTAAAGCCACAAACTTGTGTTGAAGAGTCCCTGGAAGCAAGCGACTAGAAACTACCCGTCACTGGTGTAGGATGTGAGAAAACAAAACACTTCATCATAGTCACATTCTTCAAAGTCAAGTGGTTCAGCCAAGTGAGTAATATTCCTGCAGTGGTTTGTAGGTAACAAGAACTATGCTTGTAGAAGTGGAAACCATAAAGAAAATCATGTTACTGATGTATCATTATCATAATATGTAGAGATATGACTGCATAAAGTATATGGCAATGAGATAATGTGGAGTTGTCATTTCTGTTAAAATTAACTTGGCTTCCAAACACCATGAATGAGACACAGAAGCACAGCCCGAGATGTCTGCTCTATCCAAAGCCTCTCTGCCATTTACTGGCATATTAAGAAAACATTTGAGGTTAAAGTACAAGGCAAAAAATTACTGACAAATATAAGTGGGGGTTATTGCAATCTCAACTTCCACCAACATAGCACCGCTTGCTCCAACAAGCTGCCTTGGAGGCGCCTGCCAGCCAACTGCATGCCTTCATAGCAGCTTTCCCCTTCCTCAGCCCATGGAAAACTTCCTTAAGATTTCCTGCAACAAGCAGCTTCATCCATGAAGACTGCTGCACAAAACACAGGGTCACAGCTTCCTTTGTCACCTTGTCTTCAGTCCCCAAAATCTACTGCAGCAGATAGAAACGTATGTAAAATGTAAACGCTTCCCTTTCTTGTTCCTCCTCCAGCCTTTTGTGCCAGGAGATAACACCAGAAAACAAAACTGGAGAAAGGTTATCCTATGAGCAAGCCTGTACCCTGCATTCCCAGAGGACTGCCAACTTCAGATTAAGCAGCAGACCTCAGGCCCCTTGATAGCTACAAAACAAGCTGTGCCTATCAGTTCTTGTGAACCAAGGGGCATGTTTCACTGTTTAGTCTAAAGACAAGTTTCTTCTAAAGAAGGTAAATACCTTGGAGTAACAACCTCACTTGCTACAAAACCATAAAAATAAAGAACAATGCTGCAAGCTTGTGCTGGATTCAACTCAACAGGAGGTGCAATTTTTAACTGACAAGAATCAGTTACTGAATCACTGGTAGAAAAGTTCCTGACTGTGTTTTGAAATAATCCTTCTCTTCTAAAAATAAGTCTTCAGTGATTTAATTTATAGCAATACATTACATGAGAGTTACACTGGCCCAACTTTTAGCCAGCTTTTGACAACACTCAACCCTCAAATGAACCTAGAAAAACACTCCTCATAGCTCCAAGCAGCATAGTGACTGCGAACCAGAATTAAAGATGAAATACGATGTGACTTGTAAAATCAAGATGTGAATCTAACACAAAAGTGTGGCAAAGTCTTTTACGCTTTCTCAGTTATTCTCTCACAGTGATGTGAATCCAGAGCTGCTCTGGACTGCAAAACTGACAGCCCTTAAATCACACAGATTAAAAAAATATGTGACTTACTGAACCAGCAACAAAAATCAAAGCCCACTCAGGCTTCAAACGCAAGAGCTCCTGTGCCTGGATTGTTTTATACATTGTCACACTAAGTAATGTCTTTCTGCTTTCATAACAAAGAACAATTTGTTCATTTCCTTGCCCTCCCTCCAAACAAGCATCTTTCCCTGTTGTTTAAGCCACAGCACAAGGAAGAGAAATAACATTTAAACAGAAATACCCATCCCAACTACTAAACCAACAAAGAAAACCATACATAAGAGAATGCATGTCACAAATTCACAGCTGTAGTCAGCTGCAGCTCATGGAACAGTTTCAGCAAGGCCACACAGAATAATCCCTCTTCACCAGGCTGAGGGGAGGAATCTCCCATACATACCCACTACTCCATCCTGATGGAATTCTTGCTGCTTGCTTTTAAGCCCTTGAAGCAACTCAAATCTCTGATCAGCATTAGAGCTGATGGAAAACCATTAGCTCACTTATGTAGGCACATGCACATACTAAACAAGGGCTATTCATATTTTGTTCTAATATTAATAGACCATTATCTCTTTTCTAATGAAGTTACAGTGCTTTCTTCTTTTCCTCCATAGAATGGTTAATTAAAATACCATTTTCTACTTGAAGCTAATTCTACTGGACAAAAGATTTTACTTATTTATATATACATATTTTAAAAAATATGTATATATATACATATAAAATAATATAAAACATACAAAAAAATTGTGTTAAAACTCTAATGGCCTCCCTCCAGTCCTAAATATCCCACTTTTCCTCTCTTCTAGTGAAGTGCACAAGGACTGTCAAAATGCATGTACTGAATGGCTTCAAGTGCAAACAGCTCTTTTATTGACTGTCAGATATATTGGAAACACATAAACTTTGAATGGAAGCACCCCAAAGCCAAATGAATAACAGACTATTAGTCTGTTAGCTATTAGCTATACTATTAGCTCTACCTCCCACCTTTCCTCTGTCTTTTTCTTCTGGAAGAGCTGCCCTGCCTCTACAGCAGAAACTGAAATGCCAGCCTAAAAATAGAAAGCAAGAAAAGAGAGGGGAAAAAAAGGTGGTGTGGGGGGAAAGAACGGGAACTGAGCGAATAAGCACAGTGAGAAGCTCTGTAATATAAAACTGTCTCTAGCTTCAAAGTCATCAACCAATCGTAATCTAATAAATGCTTCTTTATTCTTCTAAAATCAGAACACTTGAACTGTCTATTTTTATTCCTGTTTAGAAGCAGCTATCTCAACAGGGCTTTCAAACCAGTAGAGCCTGGCATGCAAAGTAGTGACTTACAAAACTCAATTTCAAGCCATCATTTCCCAGACCTTCACTTGCTTATATGGGTTCATTTGTCTGGCACACCAATGCCCTACAGCACAGACACCATTAGCAGAAAATGGGGAATTAAAGGGAGGAAACTGAGGGGATGTTTACATGAAACTATTCTTTTAACCCAGAATACTATTTAAGGGTTCTCCCTTCTTGACTGTACACCATTCCTTGTATCTAAATGCCTGCAGAGCTCTTCTGATATCCTAAGACACATATTCTCCAAGAGCAATCATCAGGAATTGCAATACTTCAGACAGATGTGAATTAAAGCTTGTTCTTCTGGCCCTCAGACATGCCAATAGGAATTGCTAGGTACCCTTCAGGCACTGAAAAATGAAGGCAATAAGGAGCTGTACACAGGATGAGTATGGAAAATACACAAGCATAACAAAATACCATCTCTTGAGTACCCAAGGAGGTGCATCCTCAGTACTTTCATACTTTCTTTGCGAGGAGGTTGCCTGGAGAAGTTGTGGATGCTCCATCAGTGGAAGTGCTCAAATCAGGTTGGATGGGGCTTTGGGTAACCTGATCTAATAAAAGATGTCCCCTGCTCTGCCAAGGAGCTGGACTAGACGGTCTTTGAAGGTCCCTGTCAACACAAACCATTCTGTGATTCAAAAATCCTAGAGGCCTCCTCCTGTTTTTCACTGAAAATTAGTTTTATTAATATAATTTTCAATGCTATATTATGAACATGCTATGATTTATTGGCATAATGCAGAAAGAACTGACTCCTGTTTTCCATCCAGAGCATGGGAAGTTGCACCCTCAAGAGTAATGTTTTTATCTTGTATATGGAACACTGTAGCAGGTCCTAAGATGTTTGCACCCTAAACATTACTTTGCCTCCCACTAACCTCAGGTAATTCACCCAGGCTCTCAGTACTTCACTCTTCTCAGCAGCAAAAGGAGGTATAAACCCTCTGGCTCTAAAGGACTGATCTGTGGTTAAAATGAGAGGTCACAATTGCTCCGCCTTCAACAGTGGACCTTCAACAAGTTATAGAATGACCATAACGAAAATGTCTTTAAAAGGATTCAATGAATATTGTATACAAAGATACTTCATTATTTTTAAATGAGAGAAGCTGACAGCACTGGAGCTTAAACATTGCCCTTCAAAGAAAATAACCATTTAAAATACACAAGGACTGATTTGGACGTTGTTTTGCTCTTAGGAAATCTAAGTAATCCTGATCTCAAGCATTATTTCTCAATCCTTCATTTTAGTGAGGAGATACATTAAATACACTGTTTCCCACAGCACGAATTCAAATTCAGCTTGTGTCAGTACCTTTGAAAAGAGCATTTATTTCTAACTTGTAAATGATTCAAAAGAGAAAACTTAATTAATGCTGTTGTTTCCAGCCAGATGGCCAGCTATTAGTTTTCAGTCATCTCATTTGGAACAATTCACCAGAAGTCTTCAGTTGCAAAGGAGCTTTAAAGCAAACCACGCCACTGCTCAGCACTGTTGGTGGCTGCCAAAACGTTCAGTAAGACGCAGCTATAGATACAGAAATGTTTGGTTTTTCCAACTGGTGTTGCTGTGGGTTTTGGTTGTGTAAGTCCATGAACAACAGCACAACCGCTTGACAGACACACATTGCTTTCATTTAACACTTTGTATTTGGATGGCATTAAATTCACATATGGTTATATAATATTCTTTAAATGAAAACATGAGGCTACATGTATAGTGTTTCCCCTGGACTTGTGCTAACAGACTTCAAACTTAAGCTCAGTAGCAGACCACTGTGGTATGATGTGTATCAAC
>JAVHNF010082934.1:2246-17168 GCA_034783455.1 Micropsitta finschii | reverse complement strand
AAATTATTGTCAGTAAAAGGGGAAAATTATACAGAGAAGAATGGTAAGAAGTAAATGAGATTAAATAGAAATTGGGAGAACAGCTTACAAAACGTAAGTGAAGATGATGAGGAGAAAACTATATCTGAGTGTTCTTTTATGCAGCATATGAATTTTGTGTGGCAATATATCTTAATATATGCTTAGTATGCATATCTTTGCATATTAGCAATATAGATTAATTATGAGTATGTATGTATCATATGTACTTTATCTGTTATCTGCCATATCTGAAGCACTTTAATAGTAAATGATAAATGGTTTGGATTATTTTTCTGTGTGTGTTTGTTTTTCATTGTTTTTTTGTTTTGTTTGGGGTTTTTTTGTTTTGTTTTGTTGTTTGGGTTGGGTTTTTTTTTGTTTTGTTTTATTTTTTTAGTTTTGTTTGTCTTTTCTCTCAAGGTTTACTTTCCTATTTCTGTTACTCTTCCTTGTTTGGAATCACCTTCTTCGTTATTTATTTCAGAAACCCAGTTAACATTTTTGTCATTTTTGTATTTTTTGTGGGTAACTTGCAAAATTAGTATTTGAAATTCTTTAAGTGAAGCTGACTCCCTGACAGTTTTTCTTTTTTTTTTTTATAAGCTTTGTATGATGTGTTATGGTTTATAAGTTATCATTTTCAACTTCCTAAGAACACAGATGTTAGGAGTCATGACTTGCAGTAGTTTTTATATAAATCTGTCTTATAATGTCTCCTGAAAGATTTCTATCTCTTAACTAAAGCTATGCTTCTAACAATAAACATTTTGGGAAGTCAGAAATTCGACACATACCTGTTTCCTAATCCAGTAAGAAGGTTAGTCATACTTCCTACATCTGAATGCTTTTTGGGAATGCATTAATGAGTGTGCAGAGGTGTGAAGATCCACAGCATGTGGTTATCCAAAGTGCTAGTGTTATTACTGTTTGTTTTCAGGCCACTGGATGGAATAAGTTTTGAAGTTTTGCCCATGGGAACCAACTTGTTTGACTTCATACTTATGGAGGGAAACGCTCTACCTTTTTTGCAGCTGTTTATTTTCTGATGATCTCACACTTTATATTCTTGACAGTTCTGTAGTACTTCAGCTTCTAGGTTGGTCTTGTACACAGGAGAGGTTATAATAAATGTGATGAAAGCATGTGTTTCTGAGTAAATATCTAGACTGAAGTTCTGCAATGCTTGGGATTTGCTTTTCATCCAGAATGTGCTACCCAAGTCCTTGTGTGGCCATGAGTAAGGGATCAGTAAGGACTCTTCAGACTTAAAAGAATGTTCAAATAGCTCTTTCTAGTCATCAAAGTATCTTACATGTTGCTCAAGAGAACATGTGGACATTCTTTCCTTTTTTTAAAAAAGGAACTGAGAGATGGATGGAAATTGAAAATGGATGACAGAGCTTCCTGGGATAAACCAAGAACATGCTAGCTCTCTTGCTATTTCTCCATAAGGTGACAAGGTCTATAGGACAGTAGATGGAAAAATAGCTATGAAGGTGAGTTTAGAAATATTACATGTCAGAGGTCTGGTGGTGAGAAAATAATGTATTGTATACCTAATCTACATAATGTCATAAACAGAATTCTGTCTTGGGTGAATTAAGAATCTGCCAAAGGAGATCGTCAGAAATGGGAAAGCATTTGAGACATTTGGTCCAGGCCTTCACTTTGGGTTTTGAACCTGACCCCGATGTGTGTCATTAGCTCTTGAAGTTTTTTCCAGTATTTTTTGCTGCAAGATGGAGATCACAAAGTATGTTTCAGATAGTAGCATGAAAATTTCTGCTTTCTGTAGCAGACTGGAAAAGGGTACTACGGGGTCAACAGCTATAGAGAAAGCAAACATTTAGCAGTGAAATGAGGGTACAGTAGCAAACAGAAGTGTTCTTGCCCCAGGAGTGAGGTCTGTGCTGTCAGAGTGATGGTGAGAGACTTGAGAGACTTAAGTTTTTCTATTAAATACTAATTGAAGTTCTGGTTTGTCAAAGGGAAAATAAGTTGACAGGATAAAGCAGGAAGGTTTTTAGGAACCAGAAACAGTATTAGTCCAGTATGAACCATGAAGTTGTATTTGCAAAAGGGGACAGGGCATGTATTAGCAGCTATTCTAGAATCTTGACACTGACCCTTTTAACTGGCGTCAGGGGATGTCTAAAGAGTGTTTGTGGTTTGAAGGTCACCCAAGTCATGACAAGCGTGTCATAATATTTGTGAAATGATGTATAACATGATAAACAGTTTTCCGCAGTGCCTTTTTTCGGTGATCGTGGGGGAGAGAACAACTGTGGCATTAATTGCATTTAGTAAGATTCATGCTAATGCAATAGAGGATACATATGCACCTATATAAATACATACCATACAAATTGTTGGCAAGTTATCTGCGCTTTTGTCACTTATGTGGAGAAAGGCCCTACTTTAATAGATGTGCAGTAAGACTGATGGTTGCCATGGGAACTGCTACTCTACGTGTTGTGAGAATGTGCTTATTATTAAAGTTGCACTCATATTGAGGTTTTAACACAGGCTTTTTTATTCTTAGTGGGATGGTTGTGTGTACTCCTGCCCAGCTAAAAATCAGCTCAGAACAAATGAGTGTTTTTATCATTAGACAATTATCAGATCCAGAAACACGAAGAAAACTGCTTTCTGTCAAGGCAAGGGGAGACAGAAGAGCCACTGAGCCTTTGTCTCATTAATTTTACAGGAAAAGAAGAGTTTATTGCACTTAGCACATGAAGATAGTGTCTGTTTGCTTTGCTAAACCTTACTGGAAATTTGATAGGTTAAATTTAATACAATGCTTCTGTAGGCTGTCATGAGAAAAAATTGTAGTGTGGTTTTATTGGAGAGATTAGATAACATTTATTTTTCCAATCTTATTTTCACAAGCTTTTGGACAGACCTTAAACAGAAAAATCTGTTTCAAGTAAATGAATTATAATGTTGAATTTTCAGGAAAACCGTGGAGGCTTTAGAGGAGAATGATCAAGAGACTCACGATTTTGTATTAGTGGAATGATTATGACAATTATGAATGGGTTATTCTAAAGGCACAGTAATCTTTTGTTGAAACTGTTCTGGTAAGTGTCCAGAGCATAATTTGTTTGGCTTACTGGGAGCTGTCTAAAAATTAATCGTTGTTGTCAGAATGCATTCTTTAAATTGATACAGTGAAGTTTTTAATAAAACTTTTATTGTTTATAAATAAATAAAATCTTTCTGCTTTCTCAAAGGTGTGTCATCCTAACTATTTTATGTGTTTGTATATTTTAGATTAATTTAGTTGTGTACAAATGTTTCAACCTTAGCTGACATGCAGGTTCTAGAGCGGGGCTATAAATAGACAGCATATACATATGTGTGCTAAATAGAGAGACAGCATATACATATGTGTGCGTATATTTGAAAGTAAATAAAACAATTTCGAAATTGATTGTGGATTTTTATTAATAGTTCTTAATGGCTAAGTAAGGACATTTTGGGGACTTTATGTATTAAATTTTTATAATACTTCATTCATGTGGTACTTTCTTTTGGATTCTTTATCAGAGGTTTACACTCTAAGAAATGAAATCCTAGTAGCAGAACTGGAGGCAATTAATTACTCTGTAACTGTAATGTTCTCCAGCAGTGAAGGTGGTTCGACTGGAGTTTCAAACTTATTGCAGTAACTTGTTTTGATAAGAGAGACTCTCTTAACTAAGAATGAATTAGTAAAAGTAATTCGAATTATTTAGTAAATAATTTAGTAAATGGGAGATAAGGTGTAATTTCCTTTCTGTTAATGACAGAGCAAAAGAATTGGGCACCTTGAAGCTGATTATGATGGATTTCAATATTTTGTCTTCCTCCTCTGCTCTGTGTTGGTTGCCCAGTGGCTTCCTAGTGAAGATTTCCATTAGGAGGTCTGGTAGGCATGACTACAAGAAATATTTTGCGCTTTTTCAAAACAGAGTCCCATAAAGGCAGGGTCCTGAGCTGGGCAGCCTGAAGAGAGGAAAGGTAAAGGTATAAGAGGATGTGGTGGTTCACTTTTCAAAGCAAAGTTGACATTTGTTTTTCATACCTGTTTAAGATGCTTCTTCAGGCTTGAAAAGCCTAGCAAACCTGTTATCAGTGGAAATTTTGCTGGGCAGTTATTAAAATACTAAGTGTATAGGCATCACAGACTAAAATTACACACATAAGATGTGCTACTAGCAAAATGAGGTCATAATTATTTTCTGTGAGAGATTATCTTATTAAGAAAATTCTCTCTAATCTGAATCTTAAACACACAAGGATGTCAGTAGAGTCGTACACCTGCCTGAGCCCTGTGCACTTTGCCATTCCAAGGCTTAGTGAATTTCCTTTAGGAAATGTTGGTGTGATATTATGAAGTGATAAAAAATCAATAAGGCAATGATTTCCCAGTCAGATGGAGTGCTTTGTTGTTAAATTAATCCTTTCACTTGGGGCTGCAAGGGCTAAAAATGTTGGAAAGTGTTGATGAGTGACTTGATGGAGATTTACTTGCTGTGTTATTCCAGAGAAGGCTAAAATGAATCTGCAAGAGTTGGTTTTGACTACAATAGGGTACCTGCAATTATTCACTTCCCCACTCATGGAAGACATTATTGATTAAATTCCAAAGCCTGTTTACTGCAGTGGTGCAGCTGAACATATTCTTGTGTCGAGATTCTGCATTTATAGGGTGTGCTTAAAGTTGTTGTTTGCTTGACCGTGTTGTTTGGGGTTTTTTAATGAACAGTAGAGATTTGGAATGTGTTCACTATTAAGAGAGCTTCCCTCTGATTTATTGGCATTTTGTTTAAGGAAGATAAAGCACTAGATTCAGGTTATTGCTTAGTTATTGGGTACTTTAGAGGAAGAGTGACATTCTTTCCTTTTTTTAGGTAGAAGGTAGTTTAAACACCTGACTGTCAGAAAGTTACAGCCTTTCTGAACCTAAAATTCTTTGTATCTCTCATAATCCTGGGAGTGAAGATCAGATTCTACTGATTATTTAACATGTCTTGAGATTAAGTATATTGAAATCATGTTCAAATCACTACTTTTGTTTCTAAACCTGACTTTGATGGAATTAGATTTTATTTTCCTTAATTTATTTTTGACTGCCATAGCCAGTGTCCTGACTACACATTGGCTGTTTCTGACTCTGTTTTGGAGTCACCTAAACTTTCCTCAGAGCCTAGGCAGGAGATTATCATGGGTGGCACTCACCTCCACAAATTCAAATTTCCTTGGTTGGTCTAGCTCTGTGTTCTCAAAGCTTATTGATATTTCCAGCTGTGTAAGCCTCGGGAACCTATGGAAGTGGAGTAATTAGTGTTTATCGAGATAGGCTTGTTAATGGGCCTGTTTTCTGTCTTCTGCTACTTCCTTCAGATAAGAAATGGTGACTTTAGGAAAGGAAAGAAACCCAAAACAATAGAACTTTGAACAAGTTATGTGTTTTTAAAAAAACAACTACCCCATACCTGTCTGACAGTAGCTTTTCTTGTTTTAGCCAGTGCTTGTGAAATACTGCACTAGGCTAAAAGACAGGAACAAATGTTTTTCCGCAAATCTGCCTGGTTTTCTCCTGTAAAAGTGTCTGAGGTACAATACACAAACTTTTTGTTTTAACCTAGTGTGGGGTTAAATGTGTGAACAGTCTGCTTGCAGTAACAGAAGTAAATTGGTTTCTGTTCAATTGAATCATCTGCTAGTGACAATGTTGGGTTAAGAACTGTAAGGGTTTGTAAAAAAAGTAACGTTGATAGTCATCACTTCTTTCTTCATGAAATTTTAACTCCTTTGTGCTATAACTGAGACGTCTTAACCCAAGCCTTTTCATGGTATTATGGTCTCAAACTTGAAAGCCATCAGCTGCATCTGTAACATGCTTAATGTGGAAAACTTGTCTTGCAGTTGTTTTCACATTCTTGTAATTTAGAAATCATTGCTATCCATTTCAGCAACTGAAGTCAAGCTATCAAAGAGCTTTTTTTTTTTTGATGAAAGGACAGCTGAAGAATTATTACTTGCCAGGAGTGCTTTAGTGCTGCTGACCCTCTTAGAAAAGACATGAGTTAATAAGCCCTGTTTGAAAATACTTTATGTTTTGCCTCACTATAAGACAGAAAAGCCTGTTCTATAAGCTTTTCTGTCTTATAGTAAGACTTTTCTTTCTCAAATGTGTGGGATAATATCAACCACAAGGGGAGCACTGTTAAGTGTTGCTGGTGTGGTTAACTGGTAGATTTTGCTGCTTAGGAGGTTTAAGATGATATTACAAAGTGTTAAGATAGACTTTAGTGTTTCTGAGTTTTAAGGGCAACTGCAAATTATATTTTGCAGTTATATTCTCTCCTCCTTTGTGTTCATAAACCTTGCTGAAGTAAGATGCAGATTTCACCCACTATCTGAGAAACTACAACCCCAAAATGAATTGGAAGTTTACTTCAACATGTCATTTGGGGATTTTTGTTGCAGAGTAATGGCTGGGGAGCTGGAAATACCCATCTGTCTGCAACATTAGTAAGAAATCTGAGTTCTGAAAAAACTCTTTAGACTACCTTAAAAATTGAAATACTAATTGTAAGTTTTCAAGTATAGCTGTGATATATAAATTTAATTTGTTCATGCAGTGATAAGAATAGAATCAGAAAAGAATCACAGGCATTTTGGGTGCTAATTACATATATTTTTTAAATATTTGTTTTGAAAGAGCTGCTGATATGATAAAAAGTTAAATCCCTGTTGGTATTGAACAAGTAATATGGCAGATGTTGAAATAAATAAATTGCTGCTGAGATTTAGTAAAACTCATGAGCACATGTTAAACATAAAAGCAGCGATCTCATCGGTTATGTATTAAAGTACTTAGGGTCTTACTTTCAAAAAGGTATGTTGCTATTTTGAATCTCTGAAGTGTTTCTGCCACTTTTGGCAAAGTAACTTGTGTATCTGTCAATCTTACAGAAAAAATATTCTGCTTGCTAAAGGCTTTTAAGATCTGAAGTTCAAGTTGAAAATAAAGGAAGGATATTAATTTCTGGCTGGAAAGCAGGATTTTTTTTACTCTTGTTGTATTTACATCCTTTCTTAACTGGTTATTGATTCTGGAAGAATCCTGAGGTGTTTCTTTATATTTTAGACTGCATAAATGCCTGGGGCTGTGCTGAAGAAAGCATCATTTATTATAAAATTTATTTCATCTGAACATCCTTTTTTTTGAAAGGCAGACACATAATAGAAAAAGAGAGCCTTGTAGGCAAATCTGTTACCTGTCTACAGCATTTAAAGGGATGGCTTTTCAGAGGAAAAGGCACATTTCAGTGTCCGGGTATGAGGAAACATGGCAATTTGAGATCTAAAGTATGGTCTTTGTAGTTTCTTAAAGCTGCTAGAAGTACATCTGTACTTGGATCTCAGTTCAGCTGCCTTTGAAGAGATTACACATCTGAAATTGTGTATTTTTAAGTGGGTAAACTGGTTTGATTTTATCAGAGTATCTGTATGTGCAGTAAAGAAACTTAGAAGTTCTCATGATACAAAAAGTTATTTCTGCTTTCTGAAAAAAATCCAAGAAGCTGATGAAGATCTAGTTCAAGCTGAAAGTGTAGCTTTATATTTATTCAGATGGTATTGTATTTATTTTCTAGCTTTGAATTTGTTTTCTGTATTTCACTCTTCAGATCATTCAGACTTTCATTTCAGGACATAATGAAATGAGATACTTCCGCATGAAGTATTTAAAGCAGTAACTTCCCAAATACAAGCATATATTAATTCAGAGAATTAGATTTTCTCTTTCTCAGTAAGAGGAACTTAAGTATCCTGTGAATGTATCAAGAAATGGGATTTATAGTAGAGCGTGTGGGTGACCCAAGAGTTTTGGTGTGCAATGGTAGATAGGCTTATAGGGCAGAAGGGCAATGTAGCTGTGAACCAGACAGAACCTTGGAGACAGCAGAGGTGTATGGGAGATGCATTTTCATATTTCAGATTATATGCATTTTGCATAATTTCTCAGTTTATAATTATTTCAGGTTTTAATATCTGTTAATCCAACTTGATTTGTATCTTGATGTTCAATATGAAAAGCTTAAATCACAGTTTTGATAGCTGCTTAGGACAAGAGTTAACATTCTGTTTCGTTTATTTCCTTGTCTCTCATTTAATTTGCTATTGCATTTTGATCTCTCTTTTTCTTTTCCTTTTTTATTTTTTTTGGCTGAAAATGCAACTTAGTTATGGAGAGACTTATAAAAGTCTTACATGATAAAATATGTATCACTGGAGATCATATTTTCTGCTTTGAAATCTGTGTGCCTACTATGGGAGTTCAATCCACCCTCATTATGTCTTTTGGATAATAGATTCTTTCATGTCCTTCTTCACCCAGCCCCTTCTCCTTTCTTCCTCTCTCTCTAATGTAATGTTCTTATTGAAATTAAACCTTATGTAGTAATAAACCTTTCTCAAGACATAATTGCTAAAATGTACATGATATTTAAGATATTAGGTTTATTGAGAAGAATTAATCCAGTCAAAATAGGGTGATAATGACATCTTCTAGAAGACCACAGCTAATGTATATGGAAACCAGTATTTTATTTACCTCATGGTATGGTAAAATACTCTGTGAGCAACACAAGATGAATGGTTTGGGCCTGACTGGCATTGTAAAAAGCTGAATTTAGTGTACACCACCAATTTAGCTAATACAAAAAATTATATTATTGGATGCAGGCATCTGGTTGGACTTCTAAGACACTAACAGAGAAATATTTTGTTTGGTCTGTAAATTCAAGGTTTTCTTAAAAGTACTGCTACTTGGTGCATCCCTGAAAAAGAAAAAGCCAAGTAGAAGCAAGACAATTCCACATGATATCTTTCTAGAATCGGAAATAAAACCATAAAAGAAATAAACAGAGAAATGTCATTGGGCATTAATAGAAAATACACCAGTTCCAAGAGCAGAAATGTTTGTGGGTTTTTTTTGTTTTTTAAAAAAAGAATTAATGAACTAGAAGATGAATTTTCAAGTTCTTTTTACATCTGTGTTTTGGGACAGAATCATGATGAAACAGTAGCACTGTTGGCCATAAAAGAATGATAAAGCCTTACTATAGTGGCATTGAGAAGACTGGAGCCAAGAAAGGGGGCAAGGCAGGGTTAAGGGAGGAAAGTAAAGAAACAAAAGTGTAGGATAAAGATTTCAGACCAATGTAGTTGTAAAGCTACTGGCAAGTCATTGTGGCAGAGCTGCGGATAGAGAGAAGGGTACTGAAGAAATGTGATAAATGCTGTGGGGAAGTGGTACTCTTAAGTCCTATATGAAAGCTTCTTGGACTTCTGTAATTTTAAGCTAGTGCTGTGTTCGTTGCAAGTGTAGAACATCTTTAAAGCAGGATTTATGCGTGTGTTAGCAGAATTAACTCAGTGGCTAGGTGCAAATCTGTTCTACTCTGGACTTTAAAAAAATGCAGCTTGTTGATAAATACATAAAACTAAAAAGAATAATGAAAACAGAAAAATGTCAAATGCAAAGGTGAAGGGATTTTCCTGCAGTTGAGCTAAAGGTCTCTGTATGTGTGAATCTGATGAAGAGGACGCATGTTCAGAGTGAAGACAAGAAATAAGCAACCTTTTAAATTTAAGGATACACAACACCACAAAAACCAAACAAACTTTGCTGGAAGGGTTAGATTTTCAAGTAGCCCTACACTGGTTTACATTCCTGTCAGAAGCCAAGCTTCATTTATGTCCAGTGTTGAAGTTTTAAACATGGGGTTTTCAGTAAAGGACCTGAAGAGTTAATGTTTAAGACCCACTTTTCCACTTTTTCAGCAAGAAATTATCGATCCTGTTTCAATTTTGTGGGCTATTTTTAATGAAGCACTACTGCTAGAAGCAATGTGTGTATATATATATATATTTAAGCTTTCTGCTTCTTTTTTCAGAACATGATAAATTGGAAGTGGTTGAGCAGACTCTGGTCCATATATCTGCTTCCTGCTTGCTTGCTTCTGTCACATACCATCCATCTGGGAAGCTTCAGAGAGCATCCTGAGCGTAGTGTGCTTATAGGAATAGGAAAATGCTTAGTAGATAATTGAGTCTTCATGCTAGAACTGATAAGCAACTTGTAATAAAATGTCTACAAGAAATTAATATAAAGGTTTATGACTGACTGCAGCTTACAAGCAACTCGTCATCTATGAAATTTTGGTAACTATAACAATGCACAGCTTAAAGTGGTCTCAGACAAATCTGATAGTTTCATAGACAAATTGAAGCAACATAAAACTGCGCTGCTATGATTTAGGAGGACTAAGAAAAAAGGACCATAGACAATTATGTTCTGAATTGTTCTGCTTTCAACTTCTATTGGTCTCTACATTTTTATTCAATTGAGCAAGTGTAAGCTAAACATTCTATTAATGGGCTTACAATGGTGATTCATACAGTCTCCTTCATGAAAAGAAATTAAGTGATTTTAAAAGATGAAGCTGTTAAAGTGTTTTTTGCAGAGCACAGTAGTTGACAAGTGTGTATTTATGTGTTTACGTGGCTGTCACAGCCAGCCTTGGTAGTGTGGTAGAGGGTCTTCTAAGTAATTTACTTGCATATTTCCTCTAAGTATACAAGCAGGTGATGGGAGATTCCCTCAAACATTTCTAGGAGGGTTTTACAAGGTGAAGTTCAGTGTGTATGTGAACAAGACAGATTCTCGATGCAATTTAGGGAAGCAGTAAAATTGAGACTTCCTGATCGCAACAACCATTGGTTTAGACACACAGAGTAGGACAACACAGACATAGGTGTTATCTTCACTTTTGCAATGTAACTGTCATAATTAGTGTATTTAGTACATGGATATAAGGTGAGCACTCAAGATGGTGAGGATTTTAAAAGAAAATCCTCAGGGGACAAAAGCCCTCCAAGGAGATGCATTCAGTTGAATTTGAAATGCTTTTCTCCTCCTTTCCTAGATCATGGTCTGCCAGCTTGGGTTCTGTAATGGGTTTTCTTAGTCATGGCTCAAGGGCAATCAGGTTGCTTCTGTATCTGCTAATTGCAGGGGCTAATAACTAAAGCTCACCTGAAATGTCTTTTGATAGTTTGCTAATTTATTTATTATATATTTATGATATAGCTGAGGAACACCTGCTCTGGGCAGCTTTCTTTTTTCCCTGATGCTGTGGAGGAGTATGTGGTTAGTCCTTGTCCATCAGGAAAGAGCAGTACTGCTGTTCTCTTCTGTATTGCAGGACGTGTGCTTGCAGCCCAGATGTCTCTGCTTCTGTTATGGCCTGCTAAAGCTGACAAAGGAGCTGCTATTTATTTTTTGTCATTTGCTAGCTTGAGTGAGTTCAGACCTATGTATTCTTGTGCACCTGGCATGCAATCATCTTTCTTACTGGAGCTCTGATGAGGGTGACCATTAGTGAGTCATCTTCCTGCCTGGCCAAATCTTTCACTAGTGGGAGATCTTCTTTTAAAAGTTTCTGGGAAGAATCCGGGCAGGGTCCAGGAACTGTTATTGTTGCACACAGCCATTTGAGACCAGGCACATAATTGCTGGGAGCATCACGGAAAGTACCACTGCCATTGAGTGATCATTAACAGCAGAGTCTGGATTGAATTCAGCACTTTCCAGCTGGCCATAGTCAAGAAATGGAATTGCTAGAGTAACTATCTTAAGCAAAAATATCAGTGTTTATGTCTTTGCATTTTGCTTATATATAAAAAAGTTGCATGAATATATTGGCTGTCGCTAGAAATATGAGCTTTATTCTTAACTACATAGTAGCTGAGCCTGTATTTCATATTAAAAGGTAAAAAAATTAAACTTCAGTGGAAGCCTATACTCATGATCAACAATAGATTTTTACTGGAATGCTTAATTGTATCCTCTGTGCCAGTATTTGAAATTGTTTGAGTTTAGATTATAGCATAATGTAACTTGACATTGGCAACTCTATAGAAATTTTAACTATGTAAATGCATATGCATGAAAATCTGTTCAAATGATTTTCTATTCACTACAATGTGCTTTGGATGATCAATGATTAATAATAGTAATAATAACAACCCAAGAGTTTATGCCCTTCTTTGGTTTTCAGGGATTGCAATGGCACCTGTGGGATTTTACCATGCACCTCTGAAATGAGCAGCAAAACTGCTGTTGACTTTGGAGGCTACCCTGTTAGTATTTACAGCATGCCTGCTGCTTCTGGGAATCACAGATGGTATACTCATTGGGCCTGGAAGGATCCCCTTTGACTTCATTTAGGTTTGGACAATGTCCCACCTTCAAAACTGTCAGTTAATCCCAGTGGCTGGAGATCACAGGAAGGGAAAAGATTTATGCAGTGTTAATACAAGATGGATTTGAATTCTAGGGTCATGCCCCTGAAATTGCTTCCTGTAACAGAACCTGTGTGTGTATATGGTGATCTTGAAAGCTGGGCCAGATGTGGATGTGAATGACCACCAGTTCTCTATTTGCATAGCTTATTTGGAGTGCCTCCTAGTAGGTCAGCAAATCTTTGGCAGACATAATCTATACTTGTTTAGACATTACTGACCTTTGCGATTCTCTGATACATTCTTCTCCACCCTAGGTTTTAAACATTTGAAGGCTTTATGTGACTAAGAATGCAGTGCTGCAGAGCGCAGACTGTATTTCAGTGTATGCTATAATCCCTACGTATTTTTAGAGGTATTAGGTAAAAAATCAGTCCAAATAAAGTTGAAGGAAAAAGAACTGGTGCTAATGAATACAGGAGGAAGAAAATTATATAAACTATAAATTGTATAAAGTTAATTGAGAATTAAGGACTTGCAGTGGTATTCATGCATGCTCCTTCTTTGTTGTATGAAAAGACTTTCAATTTTCAATGTATTTCATATGATGATTTATGGCAGGTGTGTTATTTTGTACAGCAGGATAATATGATTCATTGAGCTGTTTGCAAAGGATGGGATGAAATAATAATAGGAAATAATGGGTGATTAATTGTCAGCTCAAATTCAGCCTCAGATCTTGTTGTAATTTTCACACTTGGATACATGGAAATTTTGAAACTTAACCACTTTCCTAGGATGATAAAAGCAGCTTTGCAATTGGGCCTTTTTCTCATATTTTCCTGTAAGATGAAATTTGAATACTTTCACTACTTTCACATATCTAAGTCAGAACAGCTTGTTGTACACGTATCTTCCAATCAGCATGTAACCAAAGTTCTGGAAACTGATCCCCTCAGTGAAGTATCAGCTAAATTAACTGGTCAGTTGCACAGAGCTGCTTATGATGTAGACATGTAATACTAGCTCCTTCCCCCAATAACCATCTCAGTTTACAGGTAATCTATGTCAAGTGGGGAGAGGGCAGGATTCCACATCTGGAAATTAAATTGTATGGAACTGTATTAAACTGTATGGAACACCTGCACTCATCCACTGGCCTGACAGAGTCACAAGAGGTACACTGCCTTCCTGGAGCTAAGGTCTAAGAGGGTGCCACAACTTGTGAAGAGCACAGACTACTGTCCATTGCTTCTCTTTCATGTGGCATGAATTACAGCATAAGCCAGAGCCTGGGCAGAACCAAGGAAAACTGCAAAGCCCTGGGAGTGAAAAAGCAAAATATCAGTGCCCGAGTTATCTTTTCTTCCATTTTACCAGTTAGAAGAAAGGGCGCCGCCAGAAATAGACATAAAATAAAAACCAACTTCTGGTTTGTCGCTGCTGCTGTCATGGGGGTTTTGGCTTTTATGACAATGGGACATTCTTCAATGACTATAGCCTGTTACGGAGAGATGGGGTCCACCTGTCTAGAAGAGGCAAGTCATTATCCTGCTCTACTTAGCTTTTGTCAGGCCACACCTGCAATATTGTGTTCAGTTTTGGTCCCCACTATGCAAAACAGATGTGGACAGGCTGGAGAGGGTCCAGAGAAGGGCCCCAAAGATGATCCAAGGAATGGGAAGCCTGCTGTGTGAGGAAAAGCTGAGAGAACTGGGTTTGCTCAGCGAAGAGAAAACGAAATTCAGGGAAGACCTTATCACCATGTCCCAGTGCCTAAAGAGTGTCTATAAAGAAGATGGAGACTTCCTTTTTACAAGGAATTACATGGAAAAGACAAGGGGTAATAGGTACAGGTTACTGGTTGGACACTAGAGCAAAATTTTTTGCAATGAGCCATTCGAAAAATTTCCCCAGGGAAGTGGTGGATTCCCCAGTGTTGAATACTTTCAAGATTCAGGTGGACAGGATGCTGGGACATTTTGGTTTGGACTGGTTTTTTGCCAAGAAATGTTTGACCAGATGATCCTTGAGGTTCTTTCCAGCCTGCTATTCTGTGAAGCTATGAAACATCTGTATTTACAGAAGTTTTGCACACGTTCCACCCACACACTCCCCTCACCCCCCATCATTTTCTTTACAAGTGGGTTGCTATTAGGATGTTCTGACATGGCTTGTAGCTTTTGTTAGGAAACAGTTTCTCTTCAGGATTTGCTTTGTGAGGAACAGTAAGATGCATAATGGTTTGGAAGTCTAAGCCTGGAAAGAGCCAGAAGCCTTGAATGGCTCCTGGTATAGTGCAGAAGCTGCTGCAAAGGGGGATGTCACAAATTCAATGTTAGTTTAATTTGCAAATGGGCTGAGAAGGAATAGTAATACTGAGTATGAATAAATTAAATCAGTGTACAAAAAAATCTTACAAAAGAAAACAACAACAAAAATCCCTAAAACCTTACACCTTAGATTGTCTATTTAGGGATATTTTAAGTGCATTACACTGATGAAGTACTGACGATGTGATGTATTTTCACATCAGGACTGTATGGATAAGTACTACTGAGCTTGGTAGGAGAGTAGCAAATCTGTCATGGGAGG
>JAVHNF010082916.1:0-12960 GCA_034783455.1 Micropsitta finschii | reverse complement strand
TAATCCAATCACTCATATCAGTGAATGACAGGGTATTTTAAGATGAAGGCCCACTTCATTTACTGCAACTTTTGTTTCTCTGTGTTTGTCCTTTGCTCATGGGCTTTTTAAGATAGGGACTGTGCCTTGAGTGTTCAGTGCATGAAGTTATCACCATTGTCTCTTACTGGTTTATGTAGGGTTAGAAAGAAGAAGCTTTTCCTTAGGATACTTCTGGTTTGTCTAAGGTGGAGGTCCTTCTGAGTGTGCTGTGAATTTCATATGGCAAAGGTTAAGGTGAATAGAATGATCCTGTGTTCATGATGTGTCAGTGAACTTTTTAGTTCAGTGTGTTCTATCCTTACAGGAAGGTGTCTGTTTAGGAAAAAATCAAAGTTCTGTCATTCAGCATCTTTTCAGATGTTGGAGGATAAAGATTCAGGAGTTGTAAGGACAGAGATAAAGATGTCAACCTTCGGATTTAGGAATTATTAAAGAACACTTTCTGAGAGTAGATAAGAATTCTTTTTTGGGGGGGAAGAAGGAAGCCTGTAGTTTGCAAATATATTGTTTTATTTCTGATTAAATTAACACCAGCATTTTGTCCATAGGAGATAACTTTCAGTAAAAGGAATTTTTGATGTCTTTAAGTTAGAGTGTTACTTAAAGAAATATTCACTAATTCTTGGTATTCATATTTTTCCCCCCTTGTGTCAGTAATTAGAAGCTTCTGTTATACGTTAGTGTTCTTTCAACCTTTTCCAGTTTGTGGAGCTGTAAAAGTTTTCCACTGAGGAACTTTATTGAACTTAAAGATTATTGATAGGTAGTTTTGGATTTTATCACTTAACTTCTCTGGAATCCCAGGGATTTATGGGCTGTTTTGAGAACTGCTATGTCAAATTAGCATTATAACAAGTAAGGTATTTCAGCTGAGTGTCTTCACAATACTAATTTCAGAAGTGAAATATTTGTCCTGCTACTGTAACAGTATGGTGCTGTATTCTAACCACAATAAAATCCTTGAAAGAGAAATAGCCTGCATTTTGAAGTAGTTGCATCCTGTAACTGTAGAAAAACTGTGTCAGGTCCATATAATTTTTTCAACAGCTTGTCAGTTCATCCTGACAAATCTTTGGACAGTTGGCTTTCTGGTTATAGTAAATCAGAAAAATTAACAGAATGCATTGGTGACAAAAAATACTACTACATTTTTATGTTGGAGGCAGTTCAAATTGTTGCATCAGAAAATCTTCAAGCCTAGTTTTTTGATGGAGGAAAACAGGAAAAATGCTTTTTAAACATCAAATCATCTTGTCTTACACATAGACTCCTGGTTCCATCTAAACTAAAGGTAGTGGTGCCTCTATATTTCAGTTCAATTAGAATTTCATTCAGTTGCGAGTGAAGAATTTGCAGCATTTCCACTGAGTTCCTTAAGGAGATGATGTGCTGTGGAGCTCTACCTTTAGAAAAATTTTGCCATGTTAAGCTTTAATGGTAATTTTTTTTTTTTTTCCAGTAGTGCTGTTTCTACTTTGAAGTCTGAAGTTTAATTACTTCACTTTTCACAGATAAACTTATGTAGTGATATCTTTCCTACTGCTCACTGGACTGAAATGGTACTGATGTATTATGCTGTTAATTCTGAGGTTAATTTTCAGTAATGTGCTGTGGAAAGGGGTAAATCTAATACGTACACAAACCCCAGAAGTTTTCAAGACTTCTGTGAATTAACATCTTGTCCCTTGATTTATTTGATTAAATAATAATATGCATTATAATAACCAGAGTATACAGTTTTCTTCATTTTAATGACTACTTGGTTTACAACCAGAGTTATAGTGCTTCAAAACATGGTCTGTGCAACTTCAGATGCTCAGAGTTTTGTGAATATGTAGGTAATTACTCTGGCTTGAGTTGTTGGTTGTTTTTTTTTTTTTTTCCCAAGCATTTCAGAATAGTATTTCATCTTTTTAAGCTGTTGTTTTTGCTCATTGAAGTTTGTTTTTTAAAATGGGATGATTAACAGAATTTTAAAGGGTTTGAACTTTGAGCTCAACTGAAAAGTAGTGATTTATAAAGGCTTTTCTATATTAAGAAACATAAGCATGTTTAAAATTCTATTTTTCCCGTTGATTCTAGGTACAGCTGCTTTAGAAGAAGATGCTCAGATTCTTAAAGTCATTGAAGCATATTGCACAAGTGCCAAAACACGTCAAACACTAAATTCAAGTAAGTTAGAAAATACCAAAATGGACTCTGTTTCTGGCTTAACGGTGCCAAGTGTTTAATATTGGATGCCAAGGACCGTGGCTAGAGACTGATTCTTTCTGTATTTAAAAACCAAAACAAAACAACAAAACCAAACAAACCAGAAGTGACTTCTTGCCATGGTTTAAAATTTCACAAAGCCCTTACCAATTAACAAGAGGTGTCTGAACTGAGTATGACAGTTAATCAGTATGCTTTTTGATAAGTGTAAGAAGCTGGTAAGTAGAGAGGAGGAATGAAGAAGTAGTAATAATTTTGGAGGACTGTTTTTTTTGTCTTTTGATCAACACAAACTTTTGCTATGGAAAAGTAACCTAGAACTATAAAAATTATTTTCTTTTATTGCCAGTAGTTGTTTTTAGTATTAATTACAAATTTTAATCCCATCTCATAATTTCAGGAAAAATTGTTCCTTAGATCTGTGTGTTGCTTAAAGCCATTTTTAGTTTCTCAGATCAATACCTAGCTTATTGAAAACCTGTAACGTGCCTCTGGGGTCCTACTTCATTTAATCCAAATCAAGGTTGCCATGTGGAGTTCCTCTGTATTGTAAGTAAAACACTGCGCAGAGCAGGGGAGTCCACCAGCATGTGTTCCCTTTACACAAGGAAGGAGAAAATGCTGTTGCGTTTGTTGAGATTTGCACAGTTTTTGCATTGTTGAATACCAATTTAATTTGGGGATCCTTGGAACACAGTATAATGATCCTGAAGTACTTGGCTGGCTTTGCTTTTAGGAACTGCAAGAGTGGACGTTGTAACTCACTCCTTGTCCACTAAAGCAGTTTAAATTTGCAGTATTAATGACTGTTACTGCTTCCCGCTGTGCTCTGTGCCCATTTTGCTTCCAAGCAGAAGCACTTCATGCTGACAATTGAGAAGTTTCAAAATGCAATTGCAAACTTAGTTCATGGATTTTCCTAATACGTGTTCATTTACTATTATCACCTTGAAAAAATCCAGCTACTTCATATGTAATTAACAATGGGAATATGGCTCTTCTATTTAGCTATAGAAACTTGAAAAAACCTTTCAAGTTTTCTGTTTTGCTGAACTGTAGGTCTCAAGGTGATAAAATCAGCTACATAATTTTTTTTTAATACTAATCTATTTTGTAGCTCTACAGTCATTACAGTAGTGTGTTTAATTGGGTAAAAGGGAATGAATGTGTTCAAAATTCTGAAGATATACTGTTGTTCCAAATGAAATTAAATGAGATGATTGCTGTGTAAATGTCTTGACTGAGGTCTGTTATTTCCAAGGATAATGCAACAACAAATGGTTGGGAACACATTTGCACTTGCACGATAGTTTGTGTGTGTGCAGATATAAAATGGATATGATTTTTGCTTTTTTGCCTATTTTTCTTATCTATGTATATTTAAGAAATATACATAGTGCTGTGGGTATCATTGCATACATCAGAAGTCAGCAGCTTTTATTTGCTCTTAATTGCAGCAAGTTGTTTTTTTTTTTTTTATTATTGATTAAGCACACAACTGCTTTGTTTGGAAAGACTAATGCTGTCATCTAAGACTCTAGATTACAGAAGATCCATTTGTAGGCTGAAATTGGAAGTGGGGAAAAACCTACTCATGCTGGAATTGCTTCTGTGGGAGCGGTAGTCAGTGTAGAAGAATAAAATGAGAGTTGCCTGTCATCTGTGAAGTATGCCCGTTTTTTACAAACTCCTTTCATACCTTTGTGTTAATATTCTGCCTGTCCCTTACAGCACTGATTTGGCAATTCTCCTACCTGCATTTAACCCAAAGCCCAAAGGGTAGTGCTTTTGGCAGTGTCAGTTCAGCAGAGTTACTGCACCAGTGCAAACTGGTAGAGAGCGGGGCGACTTTTTTCAGTTGCTTCTGTGGGGAAGATGTGGGATTTAATTTGGGGAGACAGATGCAAATTAAAGAACAGTTTCACTTTCTCCTGCTTCTTATATACTGATGCTGTTTTGCACTTCCACTCCAAATGAAATCTTTTCGCAATATCTTGTGTATGTGGCTTGTAGCATGGTCACTTCCATTGGCCTTGAATATTGCCAAAATCTTAAAACCGGAAAAATGCAATCCTTAGCTCTCTTTGACCAACTGCCTTAGACATCTTAAAGTATTTAACTGGGAAGACAGATTCAGATAGAGGTATTAGGAAGATGTGTGTGAGGGACTGGATGGACCAGGCTGTGTTGCTGTTAGACTCTTGGCCCTGTCTTTCTGTGAGTTAATTTACTACATGTTTAAACAGTTAACAAGAGCTTCAGGCACAGAAAAGTTGTACTTTGACAGGCCTCTTAACTGGATGCAAGATGTTGCTGCTGATTTAGAAAGTCAGCAGCCCTGCTCTGCGTGAGAACCTTTGCTTTTTCCCCTGCATTTTCCTCTTTACAGTGGTGACACAAGCATTCTGTGGCTGTGTTGTGAGCTGGTAGGGAAATGACCTGCTTGAAAAAGCATCTTTTGTAGGGCTAGTTTTCATCTGAAGCACTTCCCCAGCCTGACTCACCAAGCAGCTGTACAAGTGACTGTGTCATTGCAAAGGGAGGGAAAGGATGGAGATACAGATGTGTGACGGGGAAAGGGTTGCTGCTTTTCACATCAGCGCTGGATCATGCTGGCTTACTGTGTTTATTGCTCTTTACCCAGTCAAATCCCCCAGATCAGCACTGACTCCATACTTCAAAGGAACCTAACTCCCTCTTCCAAAAAATCTACTTTGATACAAGATTTTGGTTATTCAAAATTCTCTTACTGTATTGTAACAGTTCAAACATTATGCTGAGTGTAATTTATACCTAAACCCCAAACAAATTATTAAAAAAAAAAAAAAAAAGAAAAAGGAAAGAACAAACTTTGCCTTTTTAACAATATTTTCTCTTTTCCTTCTCTTCCCATCACCTTTTTGCTTTTATTTCATGTGTTTGGTTGTGGCTATTCCTTACGTTCTCCTCCTCATCCCACCTCTGCCTATCCACATCCACCATTTCATTTCACCTATACATCCTTAGCATGGCAAGGCACTGACCTGATGCATAATCACGTCTTGGCTGATGATGACCAATCAAGTCTAGACTCCTTGGGTCGTCGCAGTAGTCTTTCTCGTTTGGAGCCTTCAGACCTCTCAGAAGACTCTGACTATGACAGTATATGGACAGCCCATAGTTACAGAATGGGGTCTACATCTCGTAAGAGCTGTTGCTCATATATCTCTCACCAGAACTAATGCACTTCTGAGCTTTTTCTTAACAAATGCTTGTTGTATCACAGCCTGCTTTTCTTAGATGTTTTCTTGCTGTTCCTTGTCTCTTTAATGTGATATTTTAACAACTTCTGAGGGAGCTTCTGAAACTTCAGTTATACCTGGTGGAAGGCTCTATTGCCAATTCAAAACACGTACAAAAAAGTCATTCTAAAAAGTGTATATATCCTGTTAAGGATGATATTTCTTGAGGACTTTTTTAACTGACAGATGTTAATTTGTAGCTCTGAATGGTCTTTTTATTTTTTTTTCCCTTTTTTTTTTCCTTTTTTTCTTTTGGCTTGGTCAGTGTAGCAATAGGTCCTTTCTTTTCTTTTGGATACAGCACGTTTTTGTATTTTGTACTGAAACCATACTGGTTTGTGAGCTGAGTGCCAGCGATACTGGAAATGCCTTAGCAGTAGTGGTTGGGTTTTCTACATATTAATAACAAAATGCAAAGCTGGTAGAATAAGAAAAATGCAGCTTAAAAATAGGCAAAACAAGAGCTGTAAAATCATTCAGATACTCACTTATCTGGCCCATTTGTTTGGAAGAGAATTTGCTAATCCATAAAAAATTCTGGTTTTATACTGCTGTCTTTTCCTCACTGCTTAAAACATTTATACGAAGGACCGCACTGCTCTCCCCCACCCCAGTCTGGCAGTTGTCATGAAAACCCAGTAGTTCATGCTCATTACATGCAGTGTTTTGATAATCTCATGTTACCTATGGTCATACTGTCACTTTATGCAGTAGTGTGGCAGAAAACAGGGTCTAGATGTTTACTTGCCTGTTAAAATACACAGCTGTCAACTCTCAATTGACCATTCTTCTTGAAAAGATGAGATGAAAATGGTTCCCCTGATGGAGGCTCGAGTGTTCAGCAACTGAAACTCTAGGTACAACTACAGTCATGTTGGCTTGTTTGAAGTTCTGAATAATAGAATGCTTGGCTTTCGGGTTGTACTGTTTGGAGCATGTCCGTGACAGATTTTATTGTGTCTTGTAACTTCTCTCACAAGCAGGTTTGTTTGCAGCAGCAGCTCTTCAGTTACAGCAGTGTTGGCTTTTCAGAGAACTGTGTGACATGCTGTGCACAGCTGAAGGTCTGAAACCTGCACCTAGGTCACTGCTGGTGTGAAGTGTGTGTGTTCCTTCTTGTAGATAACATAATTGGCATCAAAACAAAAATTATGTGTTTTCTAAGTCTTTTTTTAGCTTTAGGGAAAAGCATGTGATTGAAAGACAGACAGTTCACATTTTTACGAGCTTTCTCCAGTGCAAGTCCTTTACCCCTTTTCAAGTAAGCCTGTTATCCAGTGTTAAGGTATGGACAAGTTCAGAATCATCATGATGCAGTTAACTGCTGCCTGGCAACTTGATCACACTGTTTAAAAAGTAATCTATGCCTTTCTGCAGGTTACAATATCAGAAAGTTAGCAATTGCTAGACATGCATGATTCCAGAAGGTGGTCAGTGTGGAGAAGCTATTTCAGAGCAGTTCACATCTGCATACTTGCATTCAGTCTTGTTTGATCACCTGCTTTATCCTTTCTCACTGTTGTTGGCTTTCAAAAATGTGACTAACACAAGCAGCAGTGCTTACCAAGGAGGGTTTTCAGGGGTACGTTTTCCTGCTACATATATAGTAACATAATGACCAGGAACTTGTGTATGCTGAGATTTTTCAAAGTGGAGGAGTGTTGCTTAGAGAAATAAGTACGTGTGCTCCATACCATTCCATGGCGCATTTGTAACCCACTTCACTCTCCTCTTCCTTTCAGTCAGTTTTTGATTTATTTTTTTTTAACATATATAGAAAGTATGGATCGTTCTTTTTTCCTGTTTCTTAAGCTGTGGTGTTCTAGTTGAATAATGTTTTTTGCATTGGATAAACAATAATTCTTTTATGTCTGTTTCATGTTATATAGTGTAAATATGAGTTTGTAATACAGTTGTTGCACTTGAACTTTACTTATCACACAGAATGTGTTGTTATCCAGATCGAAGATTTTATTGAATTTTCTATGCACCAAAGCTTTGACAGTTTACCACCATTAATTATTGTAGCATTTATGTCATTAACTATTACCATAATTAGGATCTCTCATATTTTGTATCCTCATATTAACATCACCACACATTTAAAATCATTCTTCGTCTTCAGTGTTACAGGCGATAAGCTATTGTGAACTGATCAGGAGTATTAATACAAAATGCTTTTTAAAAAAAAAAAGGCACTAAAAAACAAAAATATCAAAAAAAGGCAAATGTGGAAATGGTGGTATTCAGTCCAAAGGTTCAGTGTTTCTATTTTTGTGGAACTTTAGTCATGGTAATAATAGTACCTTATGTTTATGCAATTCTGTAAATTATATGTGTACAGTTACAAATACACTGGAAGGATGGAGAATCTGAATTGCAAGGTAGGTTGAAGCCATTGTCAGCCCCTCTTCACATGGTTTATGCAGTGTTTCCATAAATTAGTATTTACCATAAATTGAAACCAACCAATATTAATTGGGTGTTTTGCATAATCTTGCCAAAACACAGTAATGTGTACATAGTGACGTAAAACATAGAAAGAATAATATATATTGTGCATTTCACTTGTGAATGGGAGAAGCCATCTTAGTAGGTGACTGCCTTTTGAAAATACAAAATGGATGTATATCTGAATGTTGCATTGTACTGTACAGTATGCATATTGTTTGTGGTTGCATATATCGATTAAGTGTTTTGTTTTATATAAAAAGGACATCTGTTATGTACAGTTGAAATAAATTTTGCATTTGCTAGACTGTGACTTTAATATTCAGTTATTATGCAGGGGGAAAGGACAGCGTAACTTGTAACTTAACACTTAAATTCTTCTCCCCATGCTTCTTTTCTCTCCCTCCCTTCTTCCTGGAGGACTCAAATGCTGAAGGGAAAGCTTTTTTGACATAAGTGTGTAATATTTGTTTACTGTAGTTGACAACTGCAGGAAATTGAATGTAACGTGATGTATCCTTCTCTGTCTTCTTTTTCCTTTCGTTTTATTAAATAACAATTCAGAGATGTTGCCATCTATAGAATATTCTTCTGTTGCCTCCCTCTCCCCTTAATTGGTTTAATTTCTTTTTCATTTTTTGAACTGGTGTATTCTTGGTAAAGGCATGGGCTGAATTATTGAAAAAGTCCTAAATCTACTTCTGTAGGTCCTGTTACTAGAGAGAAACTTTATAAATGTGATCTTGGTTTCTATAACCTCATGTAGTTTGAAGGTTTCATATTACAATATGTTTCTCTTTAAAACAGGTGTTATCTTTAGTGTTTCTGCATAAAAGATGGCACATACATGAGTGAATTTAAAGGAAATTATAACCTAATATACTAAAATGCTTACATCACAATAAATGAAGTAATCTGCTTTTATTAAAAAGCCATAGCATTTTTTTTGCTATGATTGTAGCAACTAGTTTTAGCCCTACAGCCCTGTAGCTGGATTCTTTTTTATTATTTAGTGAAATATAGGAAGTTTTTAGTGGGATAGCTCTTTGTAAATGTTGTCTTAAAAATATCCTGCTTCTTCAGGTGGTGTCTGTCTTTCAAACTCTTCATTCTGTTCTTATGATGAACACTTACATATGGAATTGTATGTGCTTCAGGCCAAATTAATTATTTTTATTTTACTTGTCAAAACATTTTGCTGTAGACTGCATAGATTTGTCATTTCAGTCATGTCTGTTTTGTTTCCTGTTTGTGTATCACTATTAGTTAATAAAGCAAGGAAACAAACAAACAAAACCAACCCAAACCAAACAAAAAAACAAACCAAACAAAACCTACCCAAACAACTTCATGCCCAAACCTTTTTTGTTACTCCCAAGAGTTTGCAGACAGTGGTGTATTTTACACAGTGAATTTTAAGTTTAACCTGATGGTTGGATTCTGATTTGGTTTCATTTGTCCAAAGATACGAAAGGGGCTCCCTTTTGACTACGGCAGATCTGTAGCAGGAAGGATTCTTTTTTTTTCCTGATGTTTCAATCTCAATGCATAAAGATTCTGGGAGCACCATTTTTTATGATTCTTCATATTAGAACTTCATCAGAGTCATTGAGAAAGAGAAGGTTAATTTGACATTTCTGCTCATCTACTTTAGCATCTTTAATATAATTAATGCAATGAAATGCAAAGGTTTAAATTACAAATAATTGTGTTTTTTTTTCTGACACTTGTGTCTTCAGGAAATTTACATGTCCATACATACCAGTGGTTAATGGTAGATCTGTGCACTTGTGCATGCATATATCTGTTTTTCAGTGGCAAGTCAGATTTCTGTCTTTGAAGATCAAGCACATAATTTCAAAGAGCTTCTTAGCTTATGAAGAGAGCCTAGTAAAGTGAAAACCAGAATTGTGCATTTACAAATAGTGCTTCTAATTTTTGACCTTTATTGTGCCTTGTTCCCCTCCTAACCTCTCCTAATCACAAGTAATGAATGAAAAAGTGAAGAAAACAGCAATACTTAAAAGCTGTGCAACAGAATCACTGGCAGTGGCCTCAGATTATGCCATGCATTTCTTTAGATTAACCACCATCACCATACATCTTAACTTCCATAGGTTGAATTGGGACCTTCACAGTTGCTGGAAGAATGTACGCTCTTTGTGAAAGAACCTCGGCTGAGCCTTTTCCATATGGCTAGCTGGAGGAAGGAACCCTGTTCTTGATTGACTGGGGACTGGCTTTTCACTGAGGCCCTGAAGTTAGCTGCTTTAAGAAGTCAATGTGAATAGCCACCTACATTTTACTCTTGGCTTAAATGGTTCCTGGATAGACAAGGTCTTTGAACATAGGCAGAGACTTAATATCTGGTTAAAGCAAAAAGGTATCTGAATGTTATCCCCCTTTTTATCCTGCTTCCCTCCTGTCTGGTGTGTTAAGGTCTGTGCAAAACTTCTGAACTGTCTTTACATGTGTCTGCTTCATGCTTCAGAACCAAGGACCAGATTGGTTACAAGTACAGCTCCTCCTGAAGCCTGGCTTCTCTCTGGAACCAGCACGGCACCATAAGATGTCACATTCCCTTTGGAGGAGAGTGATTAAAAAGCTGGGGTTGTGCAGTTAGGCTTCAGAGGTTGCTGAGAACCTCTGTGGCATTCAATCTCTGCTCTAGTTTCTTGCCGCTGTGGTGTTAAGACCTCATGGCTAGGAGTTATATTCTTCTGATTCCAGACAGATAGAAAGTGAACTTCTGTCATGAAGTCTTTTGGCCACCTAAATATCCAAACAGGTTTCAGCTTTGCTTCTTTCCAGAAATGCTCAGAATTGCTTGCTGGCTTAGCTGATGGATTAGTCTGGAAAGGGGATCTGGGCACTGGAAACTAAAAGCAGGGGCTGTTACTCACGTATCTGTTCTTGTGTCTCAGGTGTTGAATCACATTGTGCAGTGGGTATTGCTAAGGTCTCTAGCCCTGGTCTGAATGCCAGATGGGCTGTGCTATTATTTGCTTTACTCTGGAGGCTAAATTTGCTAAACCAGTAATTTAAGGTATGGTATTGGCAAAAAGCATTGTAATTCTTTATTCTCCATTCTAGGATTGGGAGATAGTAATATTGAATAAAGATATTTTTATTTTCTTGATGGAACTTAATTGATGGAAACTTGCTTGAATCTTGATCGTAGTGGTCAGTTGTTTTGCCTTAAATATGCACTAGACTTCTAAACGGTGGGACCATTTTTCCAATAGCATGGATTTAGGAGTTCCCCATTGAAAAGTTTTGGCCACTTACTCAGCCTTAACTTTTGTCTGCTAATCTTGAAGTAATTGTCTGAGTTTGCCAAACATCTTTTTTTCTCTCACCCACCTTAATTCTCCCAGTACCCTACAAGAAAAGGAAAAGGAAGCAAAATTAAACCCTGTTTTGTACAGCTTTTAGAGGTCTTTTTTTTTTTTTTTAGCTAGTACTTTTGGTTGTATTTTCTCAGTGTGATTGAGGGCCAGGGTTGCTGGAGATCAGTTTAAATGTTGTTTGTTGGCCTGTTTGATTTGGAATGAGAGAATGATGCCTCAGAATAAAATTCAGCATGAAACTTGGACACTTAGGAGTGAGGAATGGCAGACAGAGCAAACTGAAGTAACTTTTGATTCTTCTGTCCTACTTCATAAAAATGTGGAATACATCTCAAAGAGGTGCCTAGGATTATCTAAGTTGCAGGAACTTTCTTTCCATCCTTTTAGTACAACTCTGTGTAGAATACCCACTGTGCTAGAACACAACACTCTCCATGTCCTAAAGCTGTAGCTTGTAAACTTTTCTGGAGAGGAATGGTCACATAGAGAATAGACATAAAGAGCCAGGTATAAGAAGCAGGTGGAGACAAAGTATGGTTTAGGGAATATTGCTGAATGCCGGTAATGAGGTGACTCAGGTTCCTTGTAGAGAGATAATTGTCAGAAAATGTGTCTGTAAAAAAAAGGAAAAAACTTCTGGCATAATTGGTGCAGAAAAGCAGGGCAGTGAAATATCTTCTTACTTACAAGTATCTGATGACAGGGTCCTTTGTTGCCAAATAGATGGGCTGTGTGTTTGTACCTTTGATACTTAGCAAGTGCTGTGGGGTTTCAGGAAAAAAAATCCACAACAAATAAAAAGACCCACCAAAACTCATAGAAAGCAAACCAAGATAAAAGAGAAAGGAGGGTAAAGGAGGTGAATAAGGACAAGCTGTAAGAGCAGTGAGGGTTCTGAGAAAAAAGTTGTATGACTTGGAGCAATGAAGGTGAGAGTGAAACTTGTGGTATCCTGAATTCCACAGTAGTTACTCTTTTGTAGCACAGGAAGGTCAGTGTTCACAGCAGCAATTTTGCATTGTCTAAGTGTGTCCATGTGCTCTGTGGTCTCCTTGTGTGTATAATGTTGGTGAACACTGTTTCTAATGAAACTGCATTTTATGTCTCAGTAGTACTAAGTATTGGCTTAGTGCTACGCTGTACATACGTCAAGATGCGCTGGTGTAGACATCTGTTTTACATGCATGTGTGTATATAACTCTACAGCTGAGACTTTTTTTAAAGCTGTCTACTCTATGCTATTGTTTTGCTTCACAAGGACCTATGTTACTCTGACCATGCAAAGACATTTGAATGCAGCTCTGTACAGTGTTAAATATAATATGCAGCTCCATTTGGTTGAAGGGAGTCATGAGTGAGAAACATGTGGCAGTTCTCTCCCTTTGGTCAGTGTCTTCCTCAGTATGTGTGGGGCTGAGTTCCTCCACGTTGCTGCAAAGACCCAAAATGGTAGCAGCTGCTGCCAACTAATTCCTGAAATAACATGTAGCTTTGGTATTGTGTGTTACCTCCCAGGCTAATAAAGCAGAGCAGTAACCAGTTAACTGAAAGAAACATAAGACAGCTTTTTACAATTAGAAATTGACAAGTGCAAACAGGGAAATATCCTTGAGCTCAGTACAGAG
>JAVHNF010082894.1:0-19607 GCA_034783455.1 Micropsitta finschii | reverse complement strand
CTCCCTCCCCCCCCCCCCCCTTTTTTTTTTCCTTTTTTTTCCTTTTCCTTTCTTTTTCCTTTTTTTAAAAAAAAATAATAATTGTGAGAGAACATTTCAAGTTAATCCTGTTCATTGCAGTACAGCTTATGCTGTGTGAACATCATGGATGTGGATTGAACTCCTCAGTACAATATCAGCAGTGAACCTCAAACAGCAGGATTTCTGTTTTTTAAAAAACAGGTTAAGAACAGTTTGTCTAAATTTAAATTTAGACTTTAGCTGTAAACTTAATACAAAATTGTTAATAATAATCTAAAATTAACTTTAAAAATCTAAGTATAACAAGCACAGTTTTAAAGAAATTTATCATCTGTCACTCCTGAATTTTATAATTAGATCTTTTTGTAAAATAAGAGTATTTCAATTGGAAAAAAAAAAAAAAACCAAACCAACACTTAGCCTTACCTAAGCTAACTAAACTGATTTTTTAAATAATGTCTGCCATGTCATTGATTTTCATTGATGGAAATGACTGTGAAAAAGGTAGAGAAGCTTATATAATACATCCGTATATTTAGTTTTGCATCTGCTTTTCATAATGAAGCTTTGGTCCTGGTTCTGTGAATCTAGAACTTATATTTTCTGTGCTTTCTCCTGTTAAATTTGAAATCTCTGCTGTTACTTCAAGAAGTACCCTAATTACTTTCTATTTTTATGAAGTTGGCACAGTATCTTACATTACATCTTACAGTATGTTGATTTTTGTATTGTTTTATTGCTATTTAAGTAATTAATCCCCACTGTAAGGTACTGTGATCTACAGCATGGGAGGTCTAGAAGGTAAATGTTACTCACTATATGCACCTTCTCTGTGGCCCTGGAAGAGCTCTGTTGTGCAGTGTCACATACCTGGTGGTATCGGAAGGATGCTTTGAAATTGAGCATGTTCTTGGCTTTGTTGTGGTTATAGTCTGGTGCGTCACTTTGGTTATTCTGAACTATACAGCTTCTCAATAGTTGCATACTGTTTAGGTTAGAAAGTTTTCAGTAAGTAATTTCAAAATCATATAGCATATGGTTTTGCTGTATGACTGCTTCTCCTTTTTCAGCCTTCCTCTGTTTCTTGCTTCAAAAGGAATGCCCATAGGGATGTGGGAGGGGTCATCTTAGTATGTTTGTGTTAGTCTCTCAACTGAAACTTTTTCTTGCGTACACAGAAATTGAATGGTTCTTACTCAGTCCTAGTAATTTTACCGATGGCCATTCCAGTGCCTCGGATCCTAGAACTGCATTTCTGACGACATGACAAGCACTTCTAATGTTTTGGTGTAAATATTATTGTTACAGAGGCAAAGGCATTTTTAATTATATACCAAATCTTTAGAATGGTTTCAAAGTATTTTATTATGAATCCCAGTTATAGATACAGGATTTATATATATTATATATAATATATAAATATAGCTGTGGTGTACTGAGAGAATCTATGAAAGCAGCTTTTATTATGTTGTGACAAAATAACAGTGAACAAATTTGAATGTGGTTGGATGTGTTAAAAATGGCTGCCATAAAGTCAGTCTGTTCAAGAATGATTACGTTATATTTATTAAAATACCAGGTCAGGTGAACAGTCATTTCTTCCCTCTTCCCTACTCCAGGTGCACCTTATCCTCTTACGGAGCAAATCTTTCAGTCTAAATTTCATCTTTTCAGCTTATATTAGTTTAACAAAACACATCAGTGTCCTATCCATTTCCCATTGTTTCTGAGATACCTTGATTTGTTTGATTGAACTACAGTTTAATTTAAGCTTTTCCACTGACTATTGGGAATTCATCTGGTAAATGTTAATAAAGTACATTTATAACTCCTATCTCTTTACTTTGCAATGTGTAACAAACTTTGTGAATGTCAGTTGGAAAAAAATGTGAACAAAGTGGGTATGTCAGCTTACAGTTTATAAGCAGCTATTTATTCTATATTGTTGAAGCATTACTGATTGATATGTTTCTTGCATTTCATGGTTTTGTCACTGAAAATAAACATACCTAATTATATATGTAAAATGGGCTATTTGATTTTTGTCTCTGGAGTTATGTTTGTGCTGTTTAAGGTACAACTAGCTTTCCTCTGTGAGGTGGAACCTTTACCTGAGCCTAATCAGAACTTAAGTTATAAAGATGTTAGCAGGAGGGCAGTTTAAAAAATGAATTTAAAACATCATCTGACACATTCCCAACAGGACTTGACATAGCTGAATTTAGTGGCTGTTGTAAGGAATAGAACTCAAGTAAATCCATTCTTGTATGACTTTTAAAGTGATTTGTCTTTCCCTGATACCATATCTGTGCTACCTAGACCACCTGCAGTTATTGAGAGCAGCTTTCAGTAAGGAAATATACTTGTGTTTTGTAGGCTCCAGTTTCCCATTTGGGGCCAAAAATTTGAGACAATCTAGCTGATTATGACATTGTAGCAGGAATGGATTATAGCTTTTAAAAGCTGCATTATACTAATCTGAAAAGTATTATAAATATATTTACTGATCATCCAAGATGGCCATCCTACACAGTACTGTTGGGAAACTGTCAGTAGGCTTTGGGGAAACAAGGTAGATGTTTCACCTTAAAAGCGTAAGAACCAGTAATGTATGTGTGTGTGCGTGCATGCATGTGTTTATTATATACCCTTTTAACTGTTTGATTAAAGGAAAACAAAATCACAGAAGTAGAGAAATATTTTAACCATTGTGTTAAGTGTTCATGTATGGCTTTTAGTTGGAATTACGATTGCTAGTGCCTGAAAACAGCATTTCCAGCAGCCAGTCTCTCAGCCTTCTTGATTTATGAGTCTAACAACAGAGTCATAGAATGGTTTGAGTTGGAAGGGGCCTTAGAGATTGTCCAGTTCCACCACCCTGCCGTGGGAATGGACACCTTCCACTAGGTGAGGTTGCTCCAGGCCCCGTCCAACCTGTTCCAGGGCCTCACCAGTTACAGTGAAGAATAGGGGCATCAGAGCCAGTGCCTACTCTTAGCACCAAAGAAATGAGAGGGTATATAATACTTAGGGGTTACTAAGTCTGATTATTCTTTTTTTTCCTGTGCTTGCATTGTTCTTGTTGTGTAGAAGGTGTTGCACAGTATGAGTTCAGGGTAATGGGAAAGCAGTCTCATAAATGCAGTATGTAAAATGTCAGTGAATAGTATTTGGGCACTGTATGTAACCGTACACTAGCAAAACATGTATTGCAATCCTGTGAAATGTTGTTTGTGCAAACTGTCAACTTGGTAAACTGCTAACTTTACAGCATTATCATTTCTATTTTTATCTTGGTAAGAGATGACAAATACATTTGGTACCTGGTCAAATAACTTTTCATGACAGCTTTGCAAGGCTGGAATAATTACTCCAGTTTTGTGAGAGTTACTGCATTGGGAAAAATAGCTGTTTAAGGAGTGATAAGTCAGGTACTGAAGCAGTTAGTGACTAAAATAGGCTTAAAAACATATTAAATAATTTCCACAGCTGTTTAGACTGTGCTTAGAATCTGTAGTTTGTATACGAATGACTAAAAACATGATCTAGGCCTTATAATTATGCATACAAACACTGCATCGCCACCCTCCCCACTGCTGCCCGAACATATTTTGAACATCACTCCCCATACTTTAAGATTGATTTTGCTATTATATAACGCCTTGGAGCATCATGTGTGACTGTGGTGACGTGATGCTTCATCGATTGTGTTGGTTTATAATCCCCCAGATCGTGTGTTTTGTTACTGTAGAAACTGTGAATGATAAAGTTGTCTGCACTGTGTCAGTGTGCCACACATAAGCTTCAGAATTTAGATCTTTACTACCCTGGAATTAATTTTTATTTTGTACTGTATTTTTTTGTTGTTGCATTTTTTTCCTTAATTTTCCACTCTCATGTACTGACTCGTTCCTTTATGAAAAGCAGGTGGCATTACAATGAATAGCATTGTTATCTATGTGATGAACTGAACCGTGGCGTTATATAATACCAAAACATTTTTTTTTTTATCGTATATATCATATGTGAATCACAACTTCCTTCAAAATACCAACATTTACGTTCTGTTTTATCATGTGGTACAATACTTGTGGCATGTTGGCGTGCGTATGTGTGCTGTTATACAAATAGTGTGACAGGTAGCATTGGTTGCTCACTTTGAGTTCTAGAAATTGCTTTCCAGTCTTCTTTACTAGTTTGCCATTGGCATATGTATGCTGTGAGATTGTAACTACTTCTTTGTGTTAAATTTCACAATTATAACTATACTGGGAGATACCTCCTTTTCTCAACTTTGTGTCTACCATACATGCTTTGGCCTGTAAATTCAGTCTCCTTTGTTGTATTTGTTGTCCTCATGGAATTGGAATAACTTTTTTCCTTCCATCCCCATCCCTTGTTTAATTTTGCTCTCTCTTTTCAAAATTACGAATGACGAATCAACCTAATCTGCATCCGTGCTGGTCTGAAAAAGTTTCTGGATAGCAAAGCTAAGGTGATATTCTTCCACTACAGTGTATTTTACAACTCTGTGAAATGGTCTCAGCATGTGCAAAAACATAAAAAGATAATAGCCTGTCTCAATGCCCCTGCTTTTCTAGAGGCAGATGAGGAAACTGCCTCTGAATTATTTCAACACCAGAGCTCTTCAATCCTTCATTTTATTGCGAGGCTGATTCCTTTCTGATTTCTCCCGATTAAGTTATTCTTGACTTGCATAGGTTGATTATTAGATACTGCAGTCAATGACATCTGGGATGTAACAGCAGTCTTCCAAATGAAAGTTCTTAATTACAAAGCATTTACATTGGTTTTATTGCCTGTCTTAAATGTGATTCCAAATTGGGTGATCCTGTTCACTGTATTTGTGCATTTTTAAGAAGTTCCAGGATTTTTACTTTTAAGAACATTATTTGGTTTTAAAATTTCCATAATATCCATATGGTAATGGTTCTAGAAAGTCACTATATAATTCTTTTCCTCCTCAAGGAAATCTGTACTATTGCTGCCTTTTCCTAGCACTTTTCCCCATAAGTATGTATTTTTTGTCAGTACATCTGTTTGTCAGTACTTCATTTGTTAAAAAGACTTTAGTGGATGGGATTGGAAGAAAGCAGATGTTATATTGTTATAGTATATACAGTGGAAAATGCATGAAATTCTGAGTATAGGCCATTTTTACCAACCTTTAGTTGAAATCCCTGAAGTGTAATTACTGTAATATGAATATGTAAGAAGTGAAAGCAGTCTGTTTCTAGTATTTTTCATGATAGAAAAAAAACCCCAGGATTTTAAACTGTTACTCAGAAGAATCAGTACTTTTCAGATCACTTTTCAGCAAATGTTTTCTAGCTAGTAGATGACTTAGAAATGTCAATTTCCAATATGAATTTAAGTGAGAGCAAAAATTTGAATAATTGCATTCATTTTATACATACTTTTCCCTATCTTATCTTCCATATGCACTATAAAGCAGTTTACGCTTAACAGATTAAGTGGAGTGTAGAAGAGGTTGTGACTTAGGCTCTGTTTCAGGACTTAGCAGATTTCACTCAGATATTTGAAGGAAATGGGGATTTAATGTTTTGGTTTTGCCCCTCTTATAGGGTCTTTCAGTTACTGCATTCACAAATTATGTGCTCGGGATTAGAATTCTTTTCCTTCATGCTTGCCTGAGGCGTTTAGCATGCAAGCACAGCCCAGGGGGGAGTTATTTATTGGTAAATGCAGACATGACTTTGCAGACTGAAGATGTTAGCAGAGGGCCTGCTATTTGCCAAGATTTTCTTTAATGAGCACACTTTTCAAAACAGATGAAGATTGTAAATATGAAGTGCCTTCTGCTTGGCTGGATGTTTCGGGAGAAATGTGCAACACTGAGAACAGCAGGGTAGCATTACAGTACACTTGCACCATACATCTGTATTTGTGGTGATGCATGCTCTGCTGATGCTTGGCTTATAATTCTCTTTTACCCTCCTCCCTTTTTTCCTCCTGCTTCCTTTTTTCACCTTTGTTTCTGCTCTTAATCATACCTTAGAGTTCTCTTCCCCCCATCACCTTGTGTTTCACCTTTCAACTCCAAATTGCATGCATCTTCTTTGGCTGGATCTACATTATACTTCAGTATGAAATATTCAATTATGGGACATTCTTTTTATGCAAAGTATCTTAATTGCAAATGGAAGTTCACCAACCAGATGAAGAATAAAGATGTGGCTATGTTAAAATTGTCAGGAGAAGATGAAGTCTTGGGGTATTTTCCTTGCTTTCTTCTTAATTTTTTTCATGTTTATCCTTAAAACTGTGACATTTCATAGTAAAATTGGTGAGGTTTAATTTTTAATTTAATTTTTTTTTGCATTGTTTTGTGCTGAGATTGTTACACTCCTGGCTGCTATGTGGCAGCAGAGAAATATTTAGAATAAGGCAACTCAGCTGCAGTTAACGATTACCAGAATAGTTCAGTTCATGATATTGCTACCTCCAGGTTGTAGAAAGTTAGCTCATCAGCTATGGATGAAACAGGTCCAAAATGGCATCATGAATGATAGTATCTTGGAGGATTTCTACTTACTTGGAGCTAAAGGCATATACGTTGATACGTGTGCTGTTAAGAAGGATGAAAAAAGTTTGGCGGTTTACATTTCTTTTAAATCTCAATGTAAACTTTTTTTGTGTTTGATTACTAGAAACTACTGAAAAGCTGTTGTAAACAATCATAAGCGCCACTTCTGGTTCGTTTGCAGACTGGTGGTCTAGTTCTGCTAAACGAAACAGTGTTTTGGGTGGTTGTTTTTTTGTTTGGTTTCTGGGATTTTGAAACTATGATCTCTAAATAGAGAGAGATCACTCTGTATTGCTGTGGTTATTTTGTTTCTGTTCCATCTTTTTTGATATTCTAAGGTGACTGAATCTTTTGTTGTTCAAACTTGCTAGGCCGTTTGTGGACTAAAGCACCTGGCATATGTTTTGCATTCTCATTAAATGGTGTTAATTATTTCACTAGTGTGACTCTGCTGATGAAAAGGTGTTGTGATTGCATCATCTTGCTCTTTTGCAGAGGTCAGCTGAAACAGATTCAGGTTCTTGGCTTCCTGTGTTTTGAGAAAGCTGAAAACTGACAGCAGAGCAGAATGGCTTGACTTTGCTTTTCTGCATTAATTTTTCTGCCTAAATGCTTGCTGAAATCTAATATTAGGAGCTGAAAGAGTTGCAGTTTTTGACATAAATATTAGTGTTATTAATACATGACTTAAAGTCCAATGTCAGGCTTCCCTTTGCCTTCTTTAGCGCTGCAAGCCTTCGTAAGGTGGCTTTTAATTTTGCTTAAAGCAGCACATCTGAATGTCCTCTTCTGGTGTGTGACATGGCTGTCTCCTCAGAATCCCATTCCTTTCTTTTTACAGAAGTAGTAGCAGTTGTTTCTCTAGTTGTTTCTCTTTCCTCAAACATACCTCTGTTGTAAACTCTGTTGTTACAAGTCCTTGTAACAACAAAATTTTCCCCGAGAGAATTCCTGAGTAAAGTAGTTATGATACGCAAAAAGGGGTGGTTTTATTTTCTTGACAGGTTGAGCACAGGGTGTTACTTGGTTTTGGCAGGAATGATTCCAAAGGGTTCCATTTGTAGGTCCTTCTAAATCTCCCTCCATTTTTCAGTGTGTTCTCCTGGCAGAGTCATAGTTCAAAATACACACCACTGACTGTGCAGATGATCAAGTTGGAATGAAATTCCTCTTGACTTTATACTAATCAACCACTCATTGATTATTTGACTGTGCCTTTTATCTTAAGCTTCAAGTGGGTAAATCAGCTCATCATACTAAGAAAACTGAAGCTCTGTTCTATTTAAAAAATAGAAATCACTTGACAGAAGAGTTCCATGGTTAATAAATCTGAAAGATGTTTATGTATAGTAAAGATAGAGTCTCTATAGAGGGATTATTGCCTGTGAACATGAAAAGTTAGGTATTACTTATTCAAATTGTGTGTCCTGTAGGTTGTTAGCAGAATTTCATCAGTGGCAGCATCAGAACTTAAGAAGAAAGGGGGTTTTAATAATGCATAATAAGAGAAGCGTCATGTCTGGCACTCCAAAATCAGTGACCGATAATTTGGACACAGCTTTTGTTTGCATTTAGTAATCATACAGTACCTCTTTTCCCTCTTCTCAAAGCCTTGCTTGTGTGAGAATTGTCTTTAGGACCTCCTTAAAGGCTTAGTTTTACCCAAATGGAAGGTCATAGAGCAGATAATCTCAATGCTTAGGGGTTTTGCATCTGTCCCCATCTGACTGCACAGAAAAATCTCTAATCTTCCTAGTATTTACCATGTTGGCATTTGTACAGGCCATGTGAGGCTGGTAACTCTTACGCTTTTTTCCATGTTAATTGTTCAGAGATTTTGATAGTTATGTTGCTTTCCAAATCCTTTGCCTGTCCTAAGGAATCTGGTTTACTGCAATCCATAAATCGGGAGCAGTTCAGTCCAACAATAAATGATCATATCTTCTACAAAACAAACCAACAGAAAAATCCCTAGTTTTTGCAGCAAGTTTAGGGAGCTAGAAATCGACATAATTCAAGGTTTTTTTCTCTAGAAAGCATATTTAAAAACCTGGATTCCGGTCTGAACAGCCAGGGGACAGTAATTATTCAGAAGATAAATCTTGTTTGATGGTCCATGGGGGTGGGGGAGTGGTGGTATAACAGCCTTCACAATAGTTTATAAGGTCCCTTTATTCTCTAAAGAGATGGTTATAAATGGCTTCATGCATAGATTAATAGAATGTTGAAATTTGTGACAATGGGTGAAAATACAATAACAAAATAAAAAGCTGAATACCGTTAGAGTTTTCTGATTGCATTTGATGACATTTTATAAGCATACGGGTTCCAGTGAGGCTTTCCCTTTTTCTTACTGTGAAGTCGGTTTCTTTATAGGCACATTGGCTGAAGCTATCTCAAAATAAATAATATATTATCCTGGCGACTCTTCTATGAAAAGATTGTGCTACTATAGAGGAAAGCACAGATAAAAACCAGATTCAAAAGTTAAGAATCATAATTGAAAGATACTTTGTAACACCAAATTGTTATTTATTTACCTGTAAAGTAACAATATGCTACTAGTGGTCATCAGCCTTTTTTTACTCCATACAGAGTTAAAAATACTTCAGTATTTGATATCACAGTACATTCATTTGGTTATTGTCTGTTTGTCAAGTCAGGGAAAATTTGTCTGAAATTTTCTCCTTCTGCTTATTTCATCAGTTCCTTTCTAACTGAGTGTAAAATTCTGAGATCTCTCCTGAATGTTCAATTCGTACCCCTTTTCCACCTGTGTTCCCTGGATTTGCTTTTGCAAAATGAAGGAGTTTTGTCTTTCAGAGCGGGAAGGTCACAGGAAGTGATTCAGGAGCTGTCATTGATCTTACACTGGATGAAGAGGATGATGGCTCTTCTCAAGGTAGGTGAAAAATATTTTGCTAGATGCAGGGATGATCGAGCTGCAAGTATTATTTCATCCCATGGATGACAGAAAGGAATAGACCTCTTTTTCTGCTTTGTGTTTTTTATTCATTGGTGTTTCAGTTAAACAGGACTGTTGTTAAAGAATTCTGATAGGCATTAAATAAAGGAATTTACTTACTATAGAAGAGCTTAAGATTTTTACCTTTACCTTAGTTAAGCATTGTTGCTGTCTATGCTTAAATCCATTAGGTTTGGGGAATAATTTGAGACATTCAAATTCATTATCATATTTTGGTGAGTTCTTACAGTTATATTTCATTTTTCTGATTACTGATTCATTAAAGACCTCTTAATTCTACAGCTGGTATTTAGGCATTAGATTATTACAGTTTCTAATCTTTCATTTAACCAAAAAGCTTTATGTGCAAGAGTTCAAATACCAAATGCAGATCTTTGCTTTGGGACTGTATGCCAAGATTAGACTAAATATAGTTGTGCTTTTACAACCTTTGTCAGTTTGGGTGCATTTCATCTTTGAAAAGAACACTTTTGGTTTTTGGGGTTTTTTTTGTAAGCCTTGCAGAACTGTGGGCAGGTGTACTTATAATTAGCACTGGATTGATGAAGAATTATAGTATTTCAGAGAAGTAATACGAGTCTGTATCTAAGACCATTTACAGCACTGTCATCTTAACTGAAAAAAAAAAAAGTTATTTCTGCTATTAGAGAGAAAATTTTAGTTCTGAATGGTCTCTAAATACATGCCCCTGAGCTTTGTTCTGAAGTCCAGTCACCAATAATTTTGATTCCTCTAGACAACTTTGGTAGCTATCTCTTTAGCTAATGTGATCAACTTATACATGTACTTCCTTAATAGCATGATCTGCTCTATATTTGTATTATACAAATGTAGAAAAACATATTAGCACATAGTAGCATTTCTTTCAGTGAAGAAGAAATGTAGTGTTAACGTCAGAAGGGGGTGCATGTGGTATACAAGTGTTAGAGAAGCATGATGCACTTCAGATAGCTGACAGTCTAGTTCTTAATTCAGTGTCCACTACTAATAAAAGTATGAGCCAACAGTGTGTTCTCGTTTAAGTTAGTATTTCCCCCACATTGACACTAGTGGGATCACAGCTGAAATATAGGGTCCAGTTTTGGCTACCTCTTCCTTGTCCAGAATAGTTGTGGTAGCCCTGGACAGGGCCAAGTAGATGGTGTCAGGATGGTGGTGGCCTAGAGAAGAGATCAACGGAGAATAGCATGTCTGGCAGAGAACAGTCTTGAGAGACAGTGTAATAGCAGCCTGCAGCTGCTTGGAGGATAGTCACAAAGATGATGGCCCATGGCCACCAGAGGTCCTTTCCAGCCAGGATTTTGATGGTTCTGTGAATTGCTTAGCTGAGTGTCAGAAAAATAGAGAGAATCAAGTTTTTACCACTGTCATCTCTTCTGAGTGTTTGTTCTCAAAGAGGTAATAAAAAAGACAGTTGTACTTGGACTGTGGAAATTTGTCAGGTAAGGTTAATCTCCCTAGTCCTATTTAATATTCTGGAAAATACACCAACATATGTAAATGGATTTATGGTGTCTTTCAAAGTAGCATGTCACAGTATTGTATTTCAGCTAAACTTTTTCTGTCAAAAGTAACATTTTCTCAGACCATTTTTAACTCTCTGATAGCAAAAGGTATACCTTCACCTCATGGTCACCCAAAGAGATTAATATCTGTGATTGCATGTGCAAATACAAGAATGCTTCTCCTAAGCAGAAGTGCTACCAGCCATGGCAGTCATAGCTGCATTACAGTACAGTAACTTAATTCTTTCTCAGTTTCTTTTCGGGGGCTTGAGCCAGTATCTTACAATTTTCTTTTGTGGAGTATGGTGAGATTCTTTCCTCTTCGTTATCAGGTTTTAGAAAATTGCCCTTTCATTAGGGAGAAAGGTTAGTGGGGTAATTTCAGGATGGTAAATCTCCTCTGTCTCTTCACTGCAAAGCAGAAGCCAGTCTCTGGCTGTAGTCTGCAGCCTTGTAGATTAGTTTATGTTTAGACTTTGTGAAGAGTCAGTTGAAATATATGGAATAAAACCCCAATAAAAGCTTGAGTTTCACCATGCAGTGAAAACACATTTCTAGGGTTTTGAGCAAGTTTTTTAGGAAATAATTCACATGTTTTGATGACAACATTCAGGTTGCAAAGAGGAAGAGTACACTTCTGACAGCTTTTGCACAATCACACGCATGTATATACCTTTGGCTGAATATTTTTTCCACTGCACTTTGTTTACAGCAAATGGGGAGCAAGTTTTATTTTGTTCTAGGTTCACTGGGACAGCACCTCAGGATAGAAAGCACCACCAGCATTATGATGTTTGCTACAGTATGCTGGGATATCAGTTCAGTGCTAATTCACGTAGAAGAGCAACGTATACACTGTTCTGGGGAACACTCAGATCCTGATTATTTTGATTAAAGCACTGTCACCCACAATACTAAGTAAACCTAATTATGTTACTTGCAAAAGGTATTTAAATAGATGTTAATACCTGGAGTGATATCTGTTATGTGCTTCCCTTTAAATCTCTCTAGGCACAACCAGGGAACAAAGTTACACTATTTTGGTGGTATACAACTATGATGTATGTCCTTGTTGGATGAAATTGCTGAAGATTTGGGTTGAGAATAAATTTTAACACTGTGGTAGATTTCTAAACTTGTTCATGTAATCTGCTTCCTGTCTTTTTTCCACTGAAGTTTCCAATAGGATCAGCAATTAGTATCTTCATATTTTATACCAGTGTGCATATAGAGTAAATTAGACTTAAACTTTAGGTTAATAACTGTGGAATTTTTAGATGTTTTGTGAGATTATTAAACTAAAATCAAAGGTTCTGTATTGGGGCACAGAAGACCAGACTTATATAGACTGTCATCAGGCCCAGTCTTCAGTCATGGTTTATAGCCAAAACCCTGTGTGTTAGTTTTAAAGGCTAATCTTTTCAGGGTGGAGGTTTTTTTGTTGGTTGATTTTTGGGGTGGGTTGAGTTGGGTTGGTTTGGTTTTTAGTGTCATAGTGACTAGGACCTTTAATCGTGTGCTTGAGCCCACCAAGCTTGGACTCTTAGAAAACACAGTAACTGTTAACAGCTATTACTTTGGCATTTTGAAACCCCACTCTATTAACACAGAAACCTGTGTCCAAATTCCAACCCCTTTTTAACATACAGCAGCTTGCATTCAAATAGTGGTTTGCGTAAGGGGAAAGAACAGTATTGTCATCACCCTGACGTACCCAGTACAGCATTTCCTCTCTATATTTGCATTTCCTCTCTCGTAAACTTTTATTAGACAAGCACACACAGGCACTCTGTAATTATCATATGCAGGTTTTCCTGATCATCATCACTGCCCCACACATGGTTTCTCATGTGAATAGTAAAGTTCTTATCAATTCTGAATGGCTAATATTGTGCTATCATCCTTTATTTTCTTGTTGTCAAGTCTTAGCTTTGTTCTGACTAATGTTTTGGTCCATCTCCATAATGGTGGCATCTTCCAGTTTAACACACTACAACTAAATTTAGTGCATACCTTCTGATGTGTGCAAAAGCTATTCATGAAAATGTGTAACATTTGAGAAACTAATTTCTGTTCAGAACAGTTGGTGTCATCTTTTCTCTCGAAGAGCAATCTCGATACTTTTCTGTCTGCAGGTATCTTGCAATACTTCTAAGGTCTTCTTGCTGTTTTTATCAAATACTTGTATAGTGCAGTACATCAAATTATATAAAAACTAAAACAGCAAATAGATTTGTAATTTAAGATGCATAAAGAACTGTCTCAAAACCAGCCATGTTCCACTTCTTATTTATTTTTGTAGGAAAAAATATTAAATACATACAGTATCATTATTAGCTTTTTTATCTAATTAAAAATATCTGTAGTTCTCTGGATTGCTTTTTGTCTGGTTCTTGAACATGCATATTCTGTAACTACACCACTTCTGAATTAGTAGGCTGATTAAAATTCCTTCCTGCTATAACTGCAGTGTGTAGACCCATTTTCTGGCATGGAAATTAGGCCCTCTTCTTTTCCAATTTGTGTATTAGATTTAGAGTTTTGCTTACACCTCCAGTAGTAATGATTTCCATTTTATGCTCATTTCCATAAGTCAGATTGCCCTGTCTTCTCCAGGTGCACATTTTTAATGAATATGATGCTGTGTTCATTTAGGTTTGGAACTATTTCTGTATTGCTTTTAACCTTAGTCCTGTGCTTACTATGCATCCAGTCTTCCTGTTTTCCGTGATGACTTTTTATTTTCACAACTACATCAGCCTTCATTGTTTCCATTTATTTAGTGAAGTCTGGTTGGTTATCTTTTATCACTTCCCATGACTGGTGCAGTCCTGACCTACTTTCCAGCAATTGGAATCTCAGCAGGGCTCTTGATTTGTCAGGGACAAATGAACTTGCTTCTGTGTGAGATTAAAAACAACAGCAAAACCAAAAAGCCCTCACATTTGTCCTGTCATTTTTACTTGAACTACATTTTTACAGCAGTAGTGTGTTAGAGTTTTTACTAGTTGAGTCATGAGCACATCTTCCCTAGGTCATGACTAGGAATGCACTCACAACACTTAAATTATCCAGTGGTAGTTGAAATGTGCATGAGTTTGTGAATATTCAAAGTAAACAGCATCTCAGTAGGAATCTCTTTAGTCAAGTAATTTGCTGAACACTGGGTTATCTTTCATATTCATGGAAAATGAAAGAAGCTTGATCTAATCACAGCACCTGTTACTTGATGGAAAAGCAGGAAATATCTCACCTTCTGTTTTCAAAATGAGCATCCCTTTACTGCTCCTTTTATAGACTTTGAAAAAAAAGAAAATAAGATTATATTTTCATCAAATGGCTGTAGTGAAGTAACTAAGCTATTCGGTCTGCAGAAAGAGCGTATGGTGTGCAATTTACATTACATTTTATTTTTGAGGTCTTGTATTTACCATATAGCAGTTTCTGAAGGGTACTTCTGCTTCAAGCTGTTAGTAGCTGGTGTTAAAGACAGCTTCATGAGACCATAAATATAATCTCCAACTGCTAAAAAAACCCCAACATTTCGAGCTACACTGCCATTGACCCTGTTCCTAATGCTTTGAAATCAAATACTTAATTGATAATTTCTAAATGTGTTCTTCAGTATACTGTTGATACGTTTTCTCAAGCATAAAATACATATTAATGAATTGTTTTCAAATCATGCAGATTTTTACTAAATTAGTGGGTGCTGCATGTACAATATTATTAGGGTAAATCTAGTTTTGAATTATGCCCTTAAAAAAAGCTACTTTCTTATCTTGTGATTTTAGTTTTTCATGGTGCTTTCACTTCCCTCTACTACTCTATCTGAAATATGCAGGCAGAAGCTTGTTAGTTCTTCTTTATTCAACTTGTGCACAGGCATGATTACATACTGACTTGCACTTGAACATTTTTATGTTGCCACAAATAAACTAGAGCAGGAAAAAATATTGCTGTAGTAAACTACAGATACAGATGTTATTTGTCACTTCTCGTAAGTCACTGTCATGTTGAGGAGGGTGTCAGTGCGAGAAAACTAGTTCAATTCTCTTAAAAGTTTCCGTAAATAATAAAGTGATTTCCCCTATGTTAAGAAAAGAGCATGAAAATTCAAAACAGCAACAAAAAGGGCTTGAACAAAGGAAAAAGTCAGCAAATACAAAAGGATGGAAGCATCGAAGGTAGATAGGTCTTACTTAGGGAGTTGTTACAATTTTTTTTAAACAGAGTACAGCAGTGTTTAGGCCTTTTTAAAGTTTTAGGCTATTCTCTTTTTTTAATAGAAACTTCTAAAGACTTTGCCACTGAATTCAGTTTCCATTATGCTGAAATACACAGGCTTTATGAAGATAGAATGAAACATTCTAGGGTGTGGGGGGAGGGGAGATTGAGATGATGGAAGTGAGAGGAATTGAATGAATTTTGCGGTTTGTTTGCATAACGAAATCATCAAAGCAATGTCATTCTAGGAAATATCCTTGCTAATGTGTGAATGGGGGGGAGGAGAGATACTAAATCTCTGTGATGTTCTGTTTGCTATCATCTGTAATTTCTTTTTTTTTTTTTTTCAAAGCAGATAGCAAGAAGCAGAAGCAGACACCTGTTACAGGATTGAGCATATCCACCCAGCCTGTGGCTCGACCCTTGCAGCCTTTACAGCCTTCACAGCCAAACCCTGTGCAGCAGACAGGAGTACCAACGAGTGGACCTTCCCAGACTACCATACATGTGTTACCTACAGGTAACTTCATTTTACACCATTATATGAATGCAGTGACACTTTTCTTCTTAAACTAGACTATTGTGTGTTCTACTTTCTGCTTACGTTTTCAGGTGAATATTCAAAATGTTTAAATCATGTTTTAGTCTTCCATTCTGGTCAGTTTACCATAACTTTTGGTTTTCTTTAAACTGATGAAGTAAAAGAGATAGTCCTGTTGGTTTGGAAAGCATTCAGGATCAAATTAATTGCATGGAGAGGAAGAAATCTTGCTAAGGGTAGTTATGCAAATTATTAAATGTACTGTTGTTTGTAAAAGTGAAGGAGAAGAAACCTGTAACAGTTGCATTATTCAAGTAATGGGAGGGAAAAACCCACTAGCAATATTCCTCCTAGATCTTCCACCTGCATTTGGCAATTAATCCTTTTGGCAGAGTGAATGGTAAGACTAACACTGAAATTCCATCTGTAGTTAAATGTAATTTTGTCTGCAGTGTAATTCCCCCTACGGCCACCCCCCCGTTCTTTTTTCTAACATAAAGAAACATAGATCCCTTCCCCACTCCCTTTTTCTATAGATGGTTGTTGAAGATAGTTGGCGTTGGAATTGTCTTACATTCAGGACCCTTGGGTTTGGGTTTGGGTTTTTTTGGGGAGTGGTGGAGGGTGTTATTTTTCTGTCTGGAATTTGTGTATATATATATATATTGGTGTTATTATTCCAGATGAAAATTACTGTTTGTTTAGGCTGTTTTCTCTCTTCTTGCATTCTCAAAAGCGGATAGAATTCCACAGAGAGAGTTTTTAGTTTGCGTAGCTCAGATGAGTCAGTTTTCCAAAGGAGGTGTGTGCTCTGGAGTAGGTGTATCACCTTAATGTCATGGAATTCCATTGTAGGTTGTGGTCTTTCTGTCTTTTTCCAGTTCCGACAACAGTGAACATAACTCATCGGTCACTGACTCAAACTGCTGCAAAGCTTCCTATACCAAGAACCCCTACAAACCATCAGGTGGTCTATACCACTCTTCCTGCACCGCCAGCTCAGAATCCTGTAAGAGGAGCTATCATGCCAAGCCCAAGTTTAAGGCCAGTCAACCCGCAGACTGGAGGTAGGGATGCCTTCTTCCATACACATTTTTGCACAACACAGCTTGATATGTTCTACCTGATGGATGTGGGATTTTTTTTTAAGCTTTGGGTTTGGGTTGGGGTTTTTTTAGTGGTTTGTTGGGTTTTTATTTTACAATACTAGTCCAAATTATAGAGGTTAGGGTTTTTTCCCAGTGTACAGGCTTGAGAAAATCTCAGGCTGAGAAGAAATCATTCCCCCTGCAGCTATGTGAATGAGGAAAAACAAGATTTAAGTAATCTTGGGCACTACCTTTGCCAGTTAAGTATCTCTGAATGGCATGCCTGATGCTTTACAAGTTAGCAGAAGGTAATGTGATAAGCACCACTGCAAGATCAAAACATATAAGTATGTAGTAAATCATGCCCATTTTCCTGTCTAAAAGTTACATTTGTATCAGGCATTCTGATGTAGTTCTTTAGAAATCTGTCCTGTGTCCAGCAAATTTTCTTATTTTCTCTAGGCCTGGACAGATTAAATTCCTCACCAAATGTATCAGAAATTGATCCTTGCTTGGATTTCCTTGAATAGAGATGTCAGCAAGTTCATCTTGACTTTGCAAACGTGTAACTGGCATCTTCCCATAGCAGGAAACTGATTTTCTGAACTGAGCAGTATATGTCAGAAATAAAGACCTTAAACGATAGTCTCTACTATGTTACAAAGTGATAATCTTAACTGCCTTTTTTTCAGCTCCCCACAGCTTCTAGACTATGATTATTTTAACACGTTTATGTTAAACGTAAATTTCCCTGTTTTAATACACTGAGTACGAGCCTACTTTTGTGACATCCAGGTAGTGAATTTTCAGACATCATTTGTATGAGCCAGAATCAGAACACTATGTGCTTGAGCAATGTAAGACTGTACCTGTGTAGGCTTGTGCAGAAATAATCAATTAATTGTCCTGAAACTATAGTTTCTGGGAAGGAGAATATCCATGTATGTTTGTAGCAATTTAATTCTAAGTGTTTTTTGACTGGGCTCAGCTACATTGCCAGAGACTGAAAAATCTGGTGTGATCAGCAGAAGCCGAGCTGACAGTTCTTGAGCTGTGAAATGTCAGGGTGTAAGGAAATTACTGTTCTTGTCAGAGTACTCATTGATAGTTTTTAAACTTACGCTCTCATGCCAGGTGCATTTGAGTTCAGGTTCTTCTGACCAGCCCTGTCTTCTGAGGGGCATGTCTGCATCTTCTGTTAAAAGGTAATAAAAGGCAAGGTAGCCTCAGCCCACACTTCGTTTTCTTTATCATTACCCTTAGTTGCAAGTTAGACACATGTGATCTACTTGTTGTTAGGAAGGAGTTTTGAGTCCTTAACTGTACATTCACTTACATTAATTAACTTTAATAGTATTTTCTTCTGTGCCAAAATACATGGTGTTGTCAGAATCTACTGCTAATTTTAGAGCAGCTATTATGACTAAATAAACATCACTCATGTTAGTATCTCCAGAATACCTTTAGTGTTACACATGTAAGATAATGTGTTGTTGAAGAACGTAAAATAGGTAATGTGCTATTTTAAGGCCTTTTCTAGGAGAATTCAATGAGGTAGGAATTCATGTTTTTCAGTCAAGGTCATCCAACGAGATCTTGTGTAATATGCTTCTGACCTGATGGTCCTGTGAGACAATGAATGCTTGTCCTGCAGTTATCTGCTTAGAAATCTCAGAAATCAAAGCAGGTTTGAGTGAACATAATTAAGATTCACTGTGACCAGACCCTGAATTACCTAACCTAAAATTAGTCTTTCAACAGAAAATTGGGAATGGTCATCTCCAGAGGTTCCTTCAGACCTGGACTGTTCTCTGATTTGGTTAGAGGCAGTTCTGTTACTCCATTGAAAAGTATGTGTCTTACACAGTACTGTTGTCTGACAAGCCATAGAAGACACAAGAATATGGCTGTTCTTGCATAGCGCTGTGTGTTTTCTGAACCTCAGGACAAGGAAGCCAGGTGGTTAACCTGAGTAGATGAGAGACTAGTTTAGTTAGTATACAGATTATTTCAAGGTGTCATATTGGCATGCCAGTTAGAGAGATTTCACATACTAGTAACAAGACAATCATATGTCTTGAACCCTTTTAGCTGTAATAAGTTTTCATCTTTTAGTCCATTCTACATTTTTCACTGTCTTTGTTATACAGCTTCCAGAAATGCTGCTACTAGTGTGTATTGGTTTGTATTATCATTGAAACGGCCTTTTTTGTCAGCAGCAGATATTTCAGGAGTTAAGAGCTCTGCGCTTTGTCTTTGACAGAATTAATTGTGAGGACTCATCCAAAGTGTTTGGCAAATCATAGTTTTGTATTTCTACCTCAATTAAGTAGCATGCCTAACTAGAAATAATGCTAAAATTTGTACTTTATATCTTAAGGCATTTCTGGGCATCTTTCTTCAGATAATTGTAATTTCCTGAGATGGAACAACAGTCATGCTAGACCAGTGTATCTGTCTGATTGAATTCTCATAGATGAGAAATAGCCAGGTCAGGTGGCTGTTTGTTCTACAGAAGCTTGTACAGTCACATTCTGTCCTCTCTGCAGACATAGCACTTGTTCTCTTTCATACTATCAATACATTTTCCATAGGTGATTTTTACGGATTAGAAATTCTCAGGATAGTGGATATGAATTTTGTCAGAGAAATGAAATTATAGTTTAAAAGG
>JAVHNF010082837.1:0-10515 GCA_034783455.1 Micropsitta finschii | reverse complement strand
TCCAGGCTGAACAGCCCCAATGTTCTCAGCCTGGCTCCATACAGGAGGTGCTGCAGCCCCTGAGCATCCTCGTGGCCTCCTCTGCACTTGCTCCAACAGATCCATGTCCTTCTTATGCTGAGGACACCAGCATTGCACACTGCTGCAAGTGGGGTCTGACGAGTGGAGAGTAGAGGGGCAGGATCATCTCCTTCAACCTGCTTTGATACACCTTTCAGCAGTGCATGGCTGGAGAGGGGAAGTCCTGCAAGAACATCTTTTCATGCATGAATACCTGTTTGCTACCCATTTTGCACGTGGAAAAGTGATCCTGTGCACAGCCACAACTTCAGCCGTTGGATAACTTGGCCCTGGCTGCACTGTCAGCTGCTGTCACTTTCTGTTTAGAATGGCTTTCCTAAGGCAGCAGCTAATGGGGCAGGAGCACGGGGAGGAATTCCAAGCACAACAAGTGGCCGGGTTATTTATTTGGCCGTCCTTATGTAAAAGAGTGCAAAAATGGAGCAGTAAAATATCGCAAACCTTAAGCTGATCTTTCCCCTAATTCGAAGTGGCAGTTTTTAAATAGGGTTGCTTCTGTTTGTCACTTTCAATCATAGGATGCCGATAGTGGTACTTGGAAGGACTTAATAGTCTTAAGAAAACAAACTGCCCCCCCTTCCCCTGGCCAGAGCAAACAGAGCCATCTTCAGGGGAATATGTTTCTTCCCATAATATTTTTTAAAAAAAGGGAATTGAACACCTCTGTCCAGAAGCCTTCTCTTTCGCTCCTGAGGTGAGGCAGTCAGCGGTGGCCTCCCCGTAGGCATCTGTGTGCTCACATACTTTGTCTTCTTCTTCTTCTTCTCTGTGCCATACATGTATTTTCGGTGTGCAGCTGCCTTAAACTTTTTCCCCCTGAAGTGATAGTCAAAAATGGCTTTCAAATTGAATTTTGACTTGGGCCTCTCTGGAGTTTCTGATGGTTTTGGTGGACTTTGAGGGGACAGAGAAGAATCTGAGGAACTTTCATTGTCAGGCACTCCTGCAACAGCTTCAGCTTGTTGCCTTGAAGACTCAGATTTCCTTTTTTGTTTTGCAGGGGTAGTGGAACATTTGGGATGGTACCCACTGCCACTGGCAACAGAGACATCACTGAGAACAAGAAAAAATACTTCGTTTCAATACAGTGTATACTTTTGTGATATATGACACAGGTTCTTCACATGAAAAATTCTAAACTAGAGATAAAACCTCACATTTCTGAATCACTGCTGTCCAGCAAAACCTCAGGTGAAGCAGCTGACAATTTACATATGTTAAGCTCATCTGAAGATTCATCTGAAGCATTCCTTTGCCTTGAACACTCCATCTGTGTATTTGTTTCACATGCATGTATTTTATGAGGTTCTTCCTGCCAACTGCTGATTAGTTCTTGGGCATCAGGGTAATCAGAGCCAGAAGCCTGGGATTCATCTGTATCAGTCATGTTTCTGCTTGTCCTAAAAAACAATTCAAGACATTAAAGAACGGCATTCCCACAACATTCTCCTGGAGAAACTGGCTGCCTAAAGCTTGGATGGGTGCACTCTTTAGTGATTAAAAACCCAGCTGGTTGGCTGAGCCAAAAGAATGCTGGTGAACGGAGTTAAACCCAGCTGGCAGCTGGTCACAGCGGTGCTCCCCAGGGCTCAGTACTAGGGCCAGTTCAGTTTAATATCTTTATCAATTATTTGGATAAGGGGATTTAGTGCACCCTCAGTAAGTTTGCAGGCAACACCAAGTTGTGAAGGAGTGCTGATACACTGGAGGGTAGAAAGGCTCTGCAGAGGCATCTGGAAAGGCTGGATGAATGAGCCAAGGCCAACTGTATAAGGTTTAACAAGGCCTAGTGCTGGGTCCTGCACGTGGGTCACATCAATGAATGCAATGCTACAGTGGCTGAAAAGCTGCTAGGCAGAAAAGTTCCTGGGGTGTTTGTCGACAGCAGCTGAACATGAGCCAGCTTGTGCCCAGGGGGTCAAGGCAGTCAACAGCATCCTGGCCTGTATCAGATAGTGGCCAACAGGGTTCAGGGCAAAGACTGTCCCCTTCTACCCAGCACTGGTGAGGCTGCACCTAGAATGTTCTGTTCTAGGCCCCTCATCACAAGAGTGATACCGAGTTGCTGCAGCATGTCCCATGAAAGGCATCAAAAGTGGCCAAGGGTGGAGCACAAGTCTTTGAGGAGCCAGAACCGAGGTTGTTTAGCCTGGAGAAAAGGAGGCTCAGGGAAGCTCTTAATGCTCTCTTCCGCTACCAGAAAGGAGGTTGTAGGGAAGTAGGGGCTGGTCTCTTCTGGACTTGATAATCTTAAAGGTCTCTTCCTAGCTAAACGAACTGCAGACAGCTGACAGCACTGATTCATCCAAACCCTGACAAACCCAACACCGAGCAACGTAACAGCCTAACATCAAAGCATGTACATGAGCAGCAACAGCACTCTAGCTACTCGGACTGTGGCTGGTACTTACAGTCAGCAGCTCAGTATCATCCACCGCCTCTATTACAGCTCCGTTCTTAACACCTGGCACCACACAGTCCTTTAGTAAAGAAGCACAACATATAATTGCCTGAGTATTTTAAATGTCTCTCAAAAGAGCAGCGATCACTTCTCCAGCACCTCAGGCTAACGCGCAGCTCGTTTCCCCCACCTCGCCCACCGCGAATGCCCTCAGCACTGAGGCCGGCACCACGGCAAGCACTCTGCCCATGAGCACCCGCCGGATTACCACAGGGCACGGACATCCCCACCCCGCACCGACGGCCGCCACACTGCCCGCTCCCGGGAGTACCCCCGCCGGGGAAGGCCGCACCCAGCCCAGCCCCACAACCGAAGCGGTCGACAAACGGGCACGACTCGATACCACTCTTCGCCCTCACCCGTATCACCCCTACTGCCCGCTGCCGTCGCCCCAGCGCCGGGGATGGCGGTGGATGATGAACAATTCCCTCGCCCCACCCCTCACCTCAGTTATCACCGCCACAAAGGGCGCGAAATGGACGCCCCGGAGCTTAAATAACGTCTGGCTCTCGCGAGAGCTGCGCGGGATGGCGGGAGGAAGGGCGTGGAGAGAGGGGTTGTCGCCTGTCGCCATGTTGGGGGTGGAGAGAGAGTGTCGCCATGTTGGGGGTGGCGGGGCGGGCGGTCCCCGCTTGGGGCGGGCAGAGGGACGGAGCAGCTCGGGCGGCAGGTTAGGTACGTGCGGTCGGGTGCGGAGCTGGGGATCCTCGGGCAGTGCTTTGCAGGTTCGAGAGGTGTGTGGCGGCTCTGGCCGTTTTCCCCTTCAGCCGCTCCCTCCCTGGCCCAGGGGGGTCCGGGCTTTCCTTCAGTTCCCGCGCTTCCTGCTCGGTGCGGGACCGCTGCACTGGTCCGCTTCTCCTTACTGCTGTGTTCCCTCGCTCCAGCGCTCCGTGCTGCCTCTGGCTGCCCTGGCGCCCTCCCCAAGGAGGGGTCTCGCCTGTTCTTGCCCTTCCCCAAATCCCAGCCGCTTGAGCTGATGCCCCGGCTGTCCTGCCGCCAACGGGATCTCCTCCCGTCGCCCCAGCTGAGGAGCACAACCTCTGCGCCTGTATCTGTGCGTGTTTTGCTCTTGGTGGCATCGCTAAATTTGTCTTCTCTCACCGACTCTCCTTTCCCAATTTTCCTCTCCTCGTTCTTTCCCTTCCCATTTTGACTCATCTGCAGCCTGAACATAACTCCTCCTTTCTGGCTTCTACCCTCCAAGCTAGTTTTAATTCAGGTTTTGATACCCTTTCCCACCTTAATATCATGGCTCCCATTTCGTCTGCATGCTCACAACCTTTGACTACTCTTTGATGTCTTCTTCCTTCCTCAAAAAGACAGACTTTTCAAGTCTTTTTAGATGCTTGTCCTCTCCATTCTTCTTGTACCATCCCAGACCTTACAATCTTACTGTCCCTTTACCATTTGTGCTCTCTCTTTGAAAGTCTTCTGTAGTAATTCAGTGTTGCTCCACCCCTCCAAATGTTGTCTCCTTTCAGGTTCTCTGTCTCCCACACCACACAAACTCCCTTGTGAATGCTTGCTTGGGTGGATGCACTTCTGTTCTGTGTCCTTCCCGGTAAGGACTAATGTCTAGCAGTCAGATCAGGTTTATTATGGTACTTCAAGCTTTTCTCACAGTCTTTCCCTCCTTTCTTGATTGTGGTGAACTGTGCTTTAAACAGCAGGTGATGGTCTAGGTGTTGTATCTGAGCCTACCTATGTGAAGTATGTCCAAGTCTTGCCTCTGCCTTTTGTACCACAGCAGTTCTAGCCAGTTTTCTTAGTCTGTGTCAGACTTTTTCAACCAGTTATCTTGTCACCTCCTTTCTCTGAGTAATTGCTCTCATTCTTGTGTGCACACTTCAAGTCTTGCAGTAGGGCTCACTCCATCTGATGGTATAGGGTTCTACCAGAAGCACCAATCCAGCCTGTTACTTTCCCCTCCACAGCCAGAGAAGGGTGGGACCTGTGGAGAGGGATAAGATCAACTAAGATGAGAATTACTATACACAAATAGTTGTGTTTCTCCCTTTCTCTGCTGCTTGCTACATCAGTAACTGGGGTGGCTGAACTTAGTGCTTAAAGACTTAACATAAGTGACTGCTCTGATCTCCCACCGCTATTTGTTTTCTTCAGCAGGGTTTTCTTCCTTTATGCAGACTTGTGAGGCCAGTGGTGTAAGGACAGTTACGATTTTTGACAGTCATAACATAGAATCATAGAATGGTTTGGGCTGGAAAGGACCTTAAGATCATCCAGTTCCAGCCCGCCTGCCATGGACAGGGACACCTCACACTAAACTATGTCACCCAAGGCTCTGTCCAGCCTGGCCTTGAACACCACCAGGGATGGAGCATTCACAGCTTCCTTGGGCAACCCATTCCAGTGCCTCACAACCGTCACAGTAAAGAGCTTCTTCCTTTATCTAACCTAACTAGGATTTCTTTTAAAATAGAACCTAAAAGTATACATGAACAGCTATCTCGTGTCACAACCCTTTCTAAGAAAATCTCTGTCAGGTCTGGGATTGTAATTGGGGTTTTGGCTTTTTCCTCTGGGGCCTGAGATCTGGATAAGTGGGACCCGTTTTATTTTGCTGTTGTGTGCAGCAAGTGTGTGCCTAAGGAGTTAATGATTGCTGTGGCTGGTTTATAGGTAGTGTATAATCAGCTGTTCTGCCCTAAGCTAGTGGTTGGCCCTACTAGCCGACTTTGCTGCTGCAAGGCTGACTGTAATATAGTTCATTTGTAAAGAGGTTCCTAAAGTTATATTCAAACAAAACTTTCTGTTGCAGGCTCTGTAGCCATACACAACCTGATACTGCAGGTCTTGCTGCTGTTGTTTTCTATTTTGCTACTAGCCTGTTCCCTTCTGAAAGGGGAAACACAGGCCTAGAATCAATTGGAGACCATGGCACAGCTAAGGTTGAAAGTTCACTATAGCCAGTGCTGGCAAAGTAAACATTAACTTAGGGAAGACCTGAGGTGGCAGCCAATGTGCTCAGAAAAACCCAGTTTTCTTTCTAAACCAATCTGGCTCTAGGCTTGCAAAGGACACAGATGAATCTGACCTGTCTTCGTGAACTGGATTCACCATAAGGTGTGTTTTGCCTACACCCACTTGTAAACTTGAAGGCTAGCATGTGTAATGCTCTGGAACAGCTATAGAGCTGACAGACACCTCTTCTTCCAAAGCACGTAAGAAAATTAACATTAATATTGAAGCTAATAGTTGTTCCTTGGATGGCAGAACTACAATTCTACTGTTGTCTATTCTTGTGTGAAATTGAAAAATAGGTAACATTGAAAACAGCCTGTTTTAACCATTAACCTTGTTTTGTTTAACCATTTAACCATTATCCTTGTTGCAGATCAGCTGCTCCTGCAGTGTGGTAGACTGTAATTTCTTTCCTGAAGAAATCAGCACCCATTAGGAAATGGCCAAAGTCGAAAGGTTTGCTTTTCATGTTCCAAGTCTGGAGGAACTTGCGGGGGGTAAGTCATGCAGTGTGTAACTTTTAACAAACATTTAATGTACTCTTCAAACTTATCTTAAAGCTCTTATCAAAGCCTCTCTACAGCGAGTACATGCAGAATGTTCCTGCTCTTGCATACTGTGATGTAAAAAGCACTATGTTTGTATATGCTATTATTTCCTTAAAGCAAGCATTGACTCCTCCCCAAGACCCAAATGATATTCAAGCACACAAACAGCCTTTCAAGCCCTTTAAAACTGTCCATGTATTTGCAGATTTGGGAAAGTTTAACAGTTATAGACTGAACTCACTTGCACTTGTGGCATAATCTGCTCTCCTCTACCCTCCTGTATTTCTTTTTCAGGGCTACCCAAAACACAGCTGACAAGATGCAGTATAGCACAGCAGGTCCTCTTGCTTGAACCTAGTTGACTCCTTTCTTGTAGGTTGCCTTAGAACCAGGCTGCAGGAAACATTTTGTTCAGTTTTTCTTTCCAAAACCACCTCAAAATGTGCTCAGAAGAACAGAATGGTTCAGGTTGGAAGGGATCTCTGTAGATGACTTGGTCCAACCCACCTGCCTATGAACTTCTTTCCTTGCCCTAGTAGAAAGTTATTGTTCCTCTGGAAGTCTGTCTTCTGTAGCAGATGTACAAAAGGATTTGTTTCTTTCAGGACTGGTCCTCAAGTTCAGAGTGCCACTCTCCCAACTCCGTGTCAGTTTGACATTTCTGTGCTTTGAGGAAGTGTGGTCCCAGCAGTACCCTGGGTGGTTCTCAGTGCTTTTCTCACCCAGCAGAAATCAGGCTGTGCCAATAGGCCAGGGTTGCTATAGACCTGTGGGGTCTGCAGAGAACAGCAGGTACTTGCAGTAGAACAGCTTAAAACAGTAGTAGTAAAAAATGAGTCACAAAGTAGAATTCTCCTTTTTTCCCCTGAGTTTGTCCCTAGGACCTCCTGTAAGCTGTGAATTTTGCTGCTGTCCTGCTCTTGAGGAGCGTTTGAGGAGTGAGTGCCCTTTTATTGTCCTTTTCCATTTGCCAGAAGGTAGCGAGGTGTATTTGAGAGGCCTGCCAAGTACCTTCTACTGACCCTTGTGGTCAACAACTTGGTAAATCTGCTCCCAGGAAGTAAAGTATGGCTGAAATCCTGATTAGAGAAAACAAAATCACAGCAGAGTCCTGAGTAAATAAGGAACTGCCTGATTTCAGAAAATGGACTGGATTTTCTGTTCCCTAGCTTGAGACATCTGTCAAAGCAGACCCCAAGGCATGAAAGAATTTGGACGTTTTGACACGATATTTGAAGCAGTGGATGTGAAGGCATTCCCACACTCAGTTAAGGTTTGGAAGTTACTTCCAAAGAGTGCACTTGTCTAAGTCAGAATCCTCCCTGTTGCTTGAGTGACTTTGCAGGTTCTGAGCCTAAAAACATTGATATGAAGCAAAACCAGAAGTTCAGATTTGAAGCTGTTCATTATCATCAGCACCATTCATTATCTGTCTTGTCCAGACAATGGCACTTGCCAGAAAACTCTCCACATGAATGTAAATGTGACAGACCTGTGATGGCAGAAGTTTCCTGACAGCAGAGACATCCTGAGATTATAACCAACCTATTGCAAACAGTCTAGTTAGTGTATTTAAAGAACTGATTGTCACTTCAGCTAAAACTTGCTGCCTCCTTTGCTCTTTCATGATATTTGACTGTGGTTACAAGTGTTCACTCCTGTGAAGCAAAACCACTGTTGAACATGGTTTAAATTTACCCATGTTACTTCACATTGTGTTGTTCCTAGTGCTACTGGGAGTAGTCAGTTACTGTATTTCAATTAAAAGGTCTTTAAAATTCTTAAAATGAATTAGCGTGGTAGCTACACAATTATCTCTACAAGCTTTTGCTCTTCTCTGAAGCTTTGATTCAGGCAACAAGTGCCTACGGACAGTAACACTTAATGGAGTTACTTAGGGTCAGTATAAGTCCTTTAATGTAGCTTGCTGAAATAATCCCTAAACAGGTGTATTTATTATTGTTAGCAACTTGTCAAACTCTTGGTAATTTTTCATTGTTAATAACTTTGCCATTATTCTTTATTATAGTTTTGCAGAAAGGGCTCAAAGAAAACTTTGCTGATGCTCAAGTGTCTGTTGTAGACTGTCCTGATCTGACTCAGGAACCCTTCAACTTTCCTGCCAAAGGTAAGCACGCATTCCTGTCTTCCACAAAGACTTCTGTTCTTTCTACCTGATCCTACTTGGTTTTGGTCTTCTAAAGATGTTGGGAGAGCTTAAATTGTTTTTCAGATAAAGAATATGCATGAGAGGAGAGCTACGTTTTATTTCTGGATTTGATTCCTAGTTGATGTATGAACAAGGACAAGGCATTACCAAGTACTTGTCATAATTTTATTTTCTTAACCTATGATTACAATACTCACTGATTTCATAAGCTTTATTTAGTGTACTGAAAAGGTTTTGAAATTAAGTTGTTATCCTCCAGATGGAGAAATTCTTTAGGTCCATGCCAATCACTGCCTGAATCTAAGGAGTTACACTTCCAGGCATTTTTAAATTCCTGCCATTTGTGTATGCCAATGAAGTAAAACCATCTTATTCTGAGTGGCATTTGTGTTCTCTGACATTAGTTGCCTGGAAGACAGACATGTCAGCTGTGCTACTCATCTGAGTTCCCCCTGTCATCAATGTATTGAAAGAAACACCTCCAGAAGGTGATTCATCACTTCTTAAAAATGCATCCAAATAAGTGGGATGAATTGTCCCGAGAGTTGGGCATCCAGCTTTGCTGGAATTTTGCAAGTGGAGTGTCAGTGGGGGTATCCACTGTGTGGTGAGGGTGTCTGAATGGAGAATTGGTGAATGGAAGTTGTTGCCCACTGTAATAATGTTTTTGTGCTTAACAGAACATTAATAACAGGTATTAAATTGAATCGTACTGTGAAGCATTTTATGACTTAATGTCATAGAATCATAGAATCCTAGAACAATTAGGGTTGGAAAGAACCTTAAGATCATCAAGTTCCAACCCCCCTGCAGGGCACCTCACACTAAACCGTGTCACCCAAGGCTCTGTCCAACCTGGCCTTAGTGTAACACTTTGTGTAAGCATGCCATGGAAATAGTGTTCTCAAAAGGTTTTAGAAGCTTGAGGAAGCAGTTCTTTGGTGTGTTAGACTGCATGCTGATTTAAGATTATTAGGGAAAGTATTTTTACCAAGCTAACTGGCTGTATCTTTCCAGGAATCTGCGGAAAACCTAGGATAGCAGATGTGGGAGGTGTTCCTTACCTCATACCTGTTGCACAGAAAGAAAAAGTGAGTTTTTCCTGTGGCTGTGGGGTTTAACACATTGGTCAAAAGAAAAGCAATATTTTGTTGAAATATAAACAAAACTAAGGACTAATGAATACAATAAGACTTATTTCAGTGGTTTATGAGATTGATTCTGATATGTGTTAAACATAGACTGTCACAAAGTCTTACACATCGTAGCAAAAATGATTGGTGGTTCATCTTCTCCTGCCCTCAAATACAAGATAGTTTTGGAAACATATCACCTCTGATAGCAGCCATGGAAGGAGCTACTAAACAAGAGGCTTGTCTGCATGTTTATATGTGGTTTGCTGCATGGCTGTGATCTCAAGTCACAGACAAGATTCCCTCTAAAAACTGGCTGTGTTTGCATTTTCAGGCCAACAATGGATTTGCATTACTGTCCTTTTCTAAGAATATCATGCGTCCTTTCTGAGACCTCACCCCATCTGTTTCTGTATGATATTCCCTTCCATTTGACTTATTTTACACAAATTCCACAAATAAAAACACAAATAAAAACACAAATAAAAACAATAGTGCAGGTTTGAGGTGAAATGGCAGGGGAACATACAGGCAGACTCCACCTTTCCAGAAAACAAATGGACATGTACCTGTTTTATTACTACCAAATGTTGTGCTGTTCAGAAACTGTGTTCAACCTAATTATCCAAAATACTAGTGAGGGCCTTGTGAATTAAATGCATCCAGAGGTTACAGTGAACAGAACGGCAATTCCCAATCAGAACACTGTACCAAAATCAAAGGAGTGTTTCTCTTTTGCAGGTTTATGATCTAAATACAGTTGCAAAGGACATAGAGCTGCCTGGAGCTTTCATTCTTGGAGCTGGAGCTGCTTCATTTAAGAGTCTTGGAGTAAATGCTGAGGTCAGTAAATGAGTGTGATGGTTCTCAATGAATTCATGGAAGTATCATAATAGTAAAATACTGTGATGGGTATTTCCCATTTACAACAAAACATTTAATAAACACCATTCATGCCGAAAGCACATAAAACACATTAGCAGGAATTCAGATGAAGGCCACCCGATGAAGTGCACACTATTGAGATAATAATGATTAATCTTTAACTTGTAATTCCCCAGGAAGATGCAGAAGTGTCTTTACTTTGAGTTGAAACTTTTGAAGTCTAGTGGCAGGAAAACAAAAATGATCTTAGAATCA
>JAVHNF010082823.1:0-13132 GCA_034783455.1 Micropsitta finschii | reverse complement strand
TTCTTATCTGTCTCTAGAGTGCTTCATCCACAGAGTCCTCTTGATCTGGTGGTCTGTAATAGATCCCTACAGTAATGTCTCCCATCACTGTTCTCCCTTTAACTCTGACCCACAAACTCTCTGTTGACGGCTCAACTGTCCCCAGACAGAGTTCCATACTCTCCAGCCTATCCCTAACATTAATAGCAACTCCCCCTGTCCGCCCGCCATGCCTGTCCTGTGTAAAGAGCCTTCCATTCCAACACTCCAGTCATAGGAGCCATCCCACCATGTTTCTGTGATATTCTCTGCTTTATCCATTTATATCAGTTTTCTGTGCTTTTCAAGTTATATTGGAAAATGGTTTCAATAAATGGGCACAAAGGGCTGCATTACAAACCTTGAAGAAAACCTAAATACCATTGGCAGGTAATAGAAAACATATTTGAAGAACTATTATGTGTCTGTCCAGATGCACACTGCGGAGTCCTCAGCTGCTTAGCAGCTTTCTGGCCCAGTGAAAATCAATTGCACAGGAAACCTTGAAAGCAGATCATTGGAGGTAATGTGGAAAACCTTATCTGTTTTAGAGCATGGAGAAAGTTTCTGGAGCACAACAGTGTTTATTTATTGATAACTGCCAAGGCTAGTGGCTCAATTATGTACTAGCTCTGCCAGGCATACGTGGTTGTAGGAATAAAGATGTAGGTTAACTATATTGTAATGGGAGACTGCTTTCTTTAGGTTTCTGTCAAGTGCAGCACTTCTTATCCACACAACTCAGGTAGAAAGCAACATGCCATACTTTGCTTAAATATGTATTTAGTACCTAATAAATGGAGCACTGAAATACCTCTAGGATAGAAGGAGAAGTTGTGATAACTTCTCTCTGGCTGAAAAGGATGAAAAGGAAATAGAAACTCTGAAATCCCTACAGTGAATAAGCTGCTTGCTGTAATAGCCAGTTGACATGGTATTTTTCAGCTGAGGCAGAATTTAAGCATTTATTACATGCTCCGTCAACTACAGGCATAGCACAGGTGGAGAGACAAATAGAGATAGGCTTCTGTTAGCCTTAACTGGAAGGTAACAGAGTTCACCATGAGATTTCCTTGTCCCATGATAGGAATCTTAAAATTCAAGGCCACAACAAAGTCTCTCCTGGCACCTCTCTGAGTATGGAATAATTCTTTCGTGGGCTTAGTGCTGCAGTTGGAAACTGCAGCTGGTCAGAGTACATGTGGGCCTGTCCTACTTAGACTCATAGAATGTTTTGGGTTGGAAAGGACTTCAGACCATCCAATTCCAACCCCCTGCCATGGGCAGTGACACCTCACCCTAGACCATGTTGCCCAAGGCTCTGTCCAACGTGTCCTTGAGCACTGCCAGGGATGGAGCATTTACCACTTCTTTGGGCAACCTGTGCCAGCGCCTCACCACCCTCACAGTAAAGAATTTCTTCCTGATATCTAACCTGAACTTCCCCTGTTTTGGTTTGAACCCATCACCCCTTGTGCTGTCACTACAGTCCTTGACAAAGAGTCCCTCTTAAGCATCCTTGTAGCCCCCTTCAGATACTGGAAGCTGCTCTGAGGTCTCCATACAGCCTTCTCTTTTCCAGGCTGAACAGCCCCAATGTTCTCGGCCTGTTTTCATACAGGAGGTGCTCCAGCCCCTGATCATCCTCATGTCCCTCAAGCCCATCAGACATAAGCTGCTTCTGAAACTTGCAGAGCTCTCTGCTGCCTGACACGAAGAGTTTGCATCAGTGTCTAATTCAAGATGGGAAGTGGCAATTAGGGAAATAAATGAGGGGAGGCTCATAAAGCCAAGGGCTTTGTTTACCTATTACATGCTTACTTACTTCTTGTAAGCACATGATTACCAAAACCAGTGAGCTAAATCATGCTTACCTGAGGAGGGAAGGAGCATGAACACCTGGATATGGCACCTGTGGAAAACAGTTTGTTCCCATCTATTGGACAGCATTTGTTAGTATGATGTGAGTATCCTCATAGGTGATGCACAGTGATGCAGCTGTAGCCACATAGCTCATTAGTACACATCCCTTTCTGTTAGAAAGAGGCAAATTCTCACTTAGGTGTAACTAAAAATTGAGGTTGGTCTACTAAATTATGTGAATATGAAACAAAGAAGCTCCTGGGTTTGAGGTAACTTGCACAAGCAGTACATGGGAATTACTTCCTTTGCTCTTTCTTGTTTCTGTCTTTGTACTAGCAAGGACTTGAGGTCATGCTAATGGGATAGCCAGGACAGAGGAGCACCGAATCTTCAGCTTACTTCCATAGGAAATAAGAGCAATCCTGTAAAGGTTTGGCAGAGAAAACTGCTTTTCTCCCATTTCTTAGTGAGAGGACTGCAGGTAGGTGTGCCAGAACAGCAACAGGGGAGATGATACAGAGCTTTCCTGCTGTGTATTACATCATCCAGGAGATGCAGTCAAGCTCTGCTTTGGGGATTTATGCTGTCAGGTGAAGTGTTTGCTTAGATCTCTTTCAACTCCCTCCCTGTGCCAGGAGCTGTGTTACTCTGTTGTGGTCTCAGACAAAGCACAAGAAATCCTTATTTGAGCACTTGCACTCAAGGCAAACCCCTGAAGGAAAAGCAGAAGCAGCTCCAGCCCAGCCTGTGTCCAGGAGGCACAGGTTAAGGGTCCTGCCTTAGTGCCGTTCCCCTGTATCAATGTGCTTTCTTAGGAAGTTCTGTTCAACTGCACAGTATGTAAGGAGACTGACCAAATGACATGAGAAAAGCAGAAACTGGGATATCTGCATGCACACCTGGCCACAAACCTAATCATAGCAGAGGAAAGCTTATTTTAAAAGAAATTATGAATATTTGACCTTTTTCTTCTCTTTCTACTTTCTTTTGTTTTATCTCACATCAGAAAGTCTTGGTTAGTAAGGGTTTTGTTTATCTTAGCACAAAGGCTCTCTGGGTACTTGGTATCTTAGCACTTTTATGGCATTCTGGAACTCCGTTAAATTGTTCCATTTTACTCCTACAAACCCAAGTGTGTAGTTGCACAAAGAATCAAAACACTTGCCTTTCCCATTGTTCACCTAACTTGCATCACAGCATGATAGCCTTCCAGTTATCCCATGTACATGTCCAAGAAGGGAGAAGTTGGATCCAGTCACACCAGTATTACCTTCTTTGAAGAGCACACCTGCCCAGCAGCTTGCTGACTAGTGCTATCCTCCCCTGATGCTGAGCTCCCACATGGCATCGATGGCAGCAAGCAGCGGGCTGGTAAAGTAGTGAGATGGAGCCAAGCCTACAGGCCATCAGCTTGGACAGAGCTGGGATTGATGGGCTTGGAGTTTGCTTCCCATTGCCACTCCTATTTTGCCTGGTTAATACAGAAATGCATAACCAGGCTCCACATCTGCCAGTGATTTAAAAACAAAATAGCAATTAAAGGGGAGGGAGAACCAAAGGCATGAGAGACCTTTGATGTTCTCATTTCTTACTGCTGGGAGACAATTAGCCAAAGTGAACAGGAGCTGTGGGAAGCCATCTAGCCAGCTTTCCAAATGGCAATCATTGTCACACACTACAGATGCCGTTCCTTCCTTCAGTTGGCATGCTTCATTTGTTTCTGTTAATGTACTCAGTTGAGCTGAGGAAGTATTTGCTTCTTTCTTTGTTTTTACATTTCTGCTGTGTTTTTAGTATCTGATACTTGTCTCATCATTAACATTTCTTACCACAATGTGTATTCTATGACAAAGAAGGTCATTCCCCATCAGCTTACACAAATGATGCATCGTCTATCTTCACAGCACAGTGTGAGGTACTCAGCCATACCTGTCCTACTGCTGTTTGTCTCCCCATCTGTCTTGTTCCAGTGTGTAACATCTGATTAACACCTATGGTAATTAATAATGCTGGGGGTCTCTTATCTATTATTTTTCAGTTTCAGTAGGGATAAATCAGCACATTGAATGTTAAGGGAACTGTAGTATGGAATGATGAAGGACAAAAAAACAGCACTTAAGAGTTTTTTTAAATATTCATAAAATAGAAGGCAGGAGCCATCATTTTTGATAGAAGATTTTCTATGATGAATAAAACTGATACTTTACTGCCTCTTTGTAGAGTACTAGCAGGGCACTGTGTAGCTGTGCATGGCCCCATGTGTACATGAGACAGTTGAGTGATTAGTCTATGTCAACTGCCTTGAAGAAATAGTTGTTGGAGTTTATTTGAATAGTTTGCAGGTTTTGACAGTGGTGTTTGGCCTTTTGAAATTGTCAATTTAAGATGTATTGGTCTGTACAAAATTGCAGATCAAAGGTTGAATGCGATTATTCTCCATGGCTAATCTCCATTAGAGCAAAATATTTGGTTATCTAAGTCAGAGAGTATGATTTCTGCAACTAACTCTTCAGATGATCATAACCAGTGTTTCTGGTTTAGAAATCAGATTGGATTCTGCTTTCTTCCAGAAGAATTCATTTTGGTGATTAAATGCACCTTTCTTTTAGGCCCCAAAAGTGGGGGAACAGGGAGGAGAAGGGTAGGGGAAAAGAAAGGGGAGAAAGGGGAGACAGGGGAGAAAGAAAGAAAGGGGGCAAAGGGGGCTGCGGTGCTGCCGGCCTTTCCTCACACGGGCAGCAGCAGACCCGTTTCTCCAGGCCTCAGGCCCCGCTTCCCCCTCCCTATTTCCCCTCCGCCTCCATCACGTGAAGCGAAGGCGGTCGCGTTGCCTTGCCGACTGTCACGTGACCGGCATGGCTAGCTCTCGCGAGCGCTCGCAGCGCGCCGGGCCTTTGGCTGCTCGCCCCGCCCCTGCCGCCGGCTGAAGCGAAGCGGACGGCAGCGGCTGCTGCCCGCCTGGACCCGCAGTGGCCGACCCGCGACCTTTCCCTGTTCCCCCGGCCCGGCCAGGCTCAGCCCGGGCCCCGCATCCCTGCCGAGGTGAGTACTGGAGGCTGATCGCAGCCCCCGCGCCCTTTTCGCTGCCGCCCGCCGGCCGCGTCCTTCCCGCTCTGAGGAAGTCTGGGCCTAGGCCTCGGCTTAGGCCGGAGCCGGGGCCTGTCTGTTGGCGCGGGCCCAGCTCCGCTCCTCGCTGCTCCGGCTCGGGCCCACTCGGGCCAAGCTCGCCGCCGGCGGGCCCCGTGCCGGGCGGCTGCCTCTCGGGAGGCGCCCGTTGCCGGGCAGCTGGAGATCCGCCGGTGTAAATGTGAGGGCTCTAGCGGGTGGCAGCCGGAAGGGAAGCTGGGCTGCGCGGCCGTGGTGGAGATGTGTGTGATTCCGGAGATGGTAAAGACCCCGCCGGTTCCCTGCAGTGAGCCAGGCGTGTGCCCTGTGCGCGCACACAGGCACGTGTATAAGCCTTCTGCTCCGGGTGTTGCTTGGGAAGAGTTGAGCAAGCAGTATCGCGAGTGAGCGGCTGTCTTTAATCAAACAGTGCCCTACTGGAACTTAATTGTTACTGAAGTGTTAAAACCATGCCTTTCTGTGTTGTTTGTCAGTTTCATTTTCCTTGCACCACGAGAGGTGATTGAAAAGCAGCAAGCCTGTTGTTTTGATGCAGGGTGTGTGTGTGTTTCTTTCAGATGTCGGAAGACCTTGCTAAGCAGTTAGCTAGCTACAAAGCTCAGCTTCAGCAAGTTGAGGCTGCGTTGTCTGGGAATGCAGAAAATGAAGATTTGCTAAAGCTGAAGAAGGACTTACAGGTGAGAACTGGAGGACGTGGATAACTCAAACTTGAGGGTCTTTAGCAGGTGTTTCATCTTTCCTAAACATTTGCATTGCAACAAAAACAAATGCTTGGGTTTATTGCTTTCTTTTCACATAGTTTGATATAATTATTGTGGCATTGACTTAAAAAAAGTGTGGCCTATTTTAAACCTGTCTTGTAGATTAGTAAACAAGATGTACTATTTTATACAGCAAACTCTTCTGCTAAAAACATTAGCCAGAGTGGTGAAAGACGTGCGAGTGCTGTCTCTGCTCTGTCTTTTTAAAGAGCATTTCTCAGTCATCATTTTTGTTGTTGTTGCGTTTACTATGCTGAAGCCTGATGGTTGGGCTTAACATTGTGCTTTTCTGCGTCTTTTTGAGTTGTCAAATCATTTGATCCAGAATGTGGTTTTTTTTATTACATACACTTGCAGTGATAAAAGCTTCAGAGTGTAGTTCTGTATTCCTTGTACATCTAAGCCTTGATTGTCTTAAGCTTTCTAGATAAGAAGCCTTGATTGTGTTAAGCTTTCTAGATAAGAAGAGAGTTATGTTCTTCATTTGCCACCTGCAGTTTTTGGAACATTTTAGGGCATGGTGCATTCTTAAGAGCTAAAAACCATTCCTGATCCTTATGGTATTGTTTGGTGACAGGAAGACCATGGTCTTAACTTTAAATGAAGTAAGTGGTCTTTAAGCTTTAAGCTTCTCATGTACATAAAGACACATTGGCATATTAAAAAGCCCAGCAGCACTGTTAAAACTTGTCCTGAGAGTGCAAGAGTCTGCTTCATTTCTGTTGTAGACTGCTTTAGCCATCAGGTCTAAAAATGTATGACTCTCCCCACTAAGAGCTTCCGTAACCACTATTCAGGATGGAAATAGCAGCAGCAAAAATGATGCCTCAGCCAAAATAGGAGTAGTGCCTCAAATCAGTGATCTTTAGAACTCCTTTTAAATTCCAAAGGCTTTGTGCCTACAAGGCGCTTTATAGATCATCTGAATGTCCTTTGTTGTACACTGTTAAAAGCACGTGTATATGTTTATATTTCTAAAATGCACAGCAAAACCCATATGGGATGATATTTGCGATACCAACAAGACCTCGGCTTTGATCTGCAGAGATCATTGATGTGAAAGGACAACTTGCAAACTTTTTTATAAAAGCTTTCTGCACAGAATGAACAGAAAGGGGAAGATCTTTACACTTTCGTCCCCAAAAGGTTTGCTATCCATATGTTCCACCTTGACAATGACAGAATGTTTTGCAGAGATAATATATGCCAACCAAATGATAGTAAAACTGGGTTTGATGCTTCAGTGTCCCAACTAAACAGCCTTTTGTCTGTTCAAAAAAGACTGTTACTGTGTAATTAAACATTCTTTATTGCCATAAGTAGTGGTGCATTAGTGCATTTTGCAGCCTTGGCTTATTCCTGAGTAAGAAGATTAAAATAAACACTAGAAGACATTTTTATAAGTCTTAGCTTTTCAGTTTTTGTTTCACTGAAGCAGTTCTGGGCACCCAAGAGCCAAATTTACCTTTTGTATCAGTTAGAATTGATGGCAGTTGTCCTCTTGTGTAACTGGAGATGATACCTGTGGGTGTTGTGTTCTGGACTGCAGAGCTCTGTCTGGCTTTGCAAAGACCAGTTGGTCAGGAAAACTCTTGGCAAACTCTAACCAGTGTTCACTGCAGGTCACACCCTCCCATCACGGGGACGTGGCAGCAAGCCATGTTCAACCATGTGGCTCTGTGAGTTGCTGGGGCAGTCTGGCTCCTGCTCAGGGGTTTTCTCTGGAGGAGCTATTCTGTTAAAGACTTTAGAGCTTCAAATTTATGTTTCTATCTTGTGTGCTCAGCACTATGACGTATGCATAGCAGATGAAGACTTTTGCCAAAGTTTGCTATTTATAGCCTGGTGTGTAAGTGACTTATAAAATATTTTTTGGGAGATGTTCCTGTAACTGTTCAAATTTGAGCTGTTCACTAAGCCATCTATGAATGTGGCAAGAATATGCCAAGAGTTTTCATGTTACTGGTAGTCTGTAGCTGAAACACTTTCAGGTGGCCTATGCCTGATGAATTGTATTTGATCTGAGACAAGATAGCTGTGTCAAACCATGATGCTTCTTGGGTCTGCAGAGTACAGCTATCTGAATGTGAGGGATAGGTTGGGATTTTACATTTGGGAGGACAGGCAGGCTAATGCTGTAGGCTCTGCAGAATGCTCTCAAATTAGGTAACTTGATGGATAATCAAAATCTGGTTCAGCTGTAGCATTATGGAACATGGCAACCATAGCAGCAGAAGTCATTGTAAGCATGTTTCTGTGCTTAGTTGCTACCGATTGTGCTTACTGTTGCGTTTACTAACTAGCAGCTCCTCTAAAACAAAGAGCAGCCCTTTTGTTAGGGGGGTGTTGGAAATTCAGGCATTAACAGCTGCAGTAGAAACAAACTGTTAGGCCATTCATGCCAGTTGTATAGTTTATCAGATAAAAAATGAATGTAAGCCAATAGAGACTTATTATTTGGGGGCTGCTTGTGATCCTTTAGGTACTTGAAGCATGAGGAATAGCTGCTTCACTGTGTTTTCCTGACCTAGTCTTTGAACGCCCATAGCTGAGCTAGATGTGAAACTGGGAGGAAAGTTCAGGCTCCACTGAGCTTTCGTTGAACACTGCTTGTCTGTAACCCTCTGTCACTCTCCTAAGAGTCAATATTTAAATTAGCAATGGTTCATGCTGAGATGAACTCAAAAGAACTGAAGGATTTTTCTTTAAGGAATGCAGAGTTGCTTTGCCTTGTACAGAAAGTTTAAATGGCCATTTACCTGTCTCCTTTGACTTTTAACATGAGTGAAAACCAGTGGGCTTGACTGCATAGAATAAGGATATAATAGACAGGAAGCTGGGGAAGGGCTTTTGTGTGCTCCTGTTATTTGTCTTGCTGGATAAGCAAGGGTTGGCCAGACCTGGAATCTTAATGTCAGGGAATGTACAGGAAAACCAAACACTTACCTGAGAATGACTTGAGGAAATCAGTTTCTTTAGCATTTAGAATCCTTTCTATAAATGAGAGGCCTCTGCAGAGCAGCACTGTTGGAAAGGTGTCCTTCTGCCTGGGCTCTGGGTGCTTCAGTTCAGCCAATCCATATATTATTGAGTAACTGAAAAATGCTTCATCACTTAGAAATGCTGCAATTATACTTGTGGTTGCTGTGTGTTTTGGAGATTACTATATATAGTGTAGCCATATAGTCAGGCCCAAAGGGGAAAGGATGGAGGAAACGGGAAGCTGCAGAGAGAACAGAAGTGTTATAACCTTTCACACTTTGTCTCCAGAGCTCTGCCACGTGCTGTGTGATTTTGTTTTGGTCAATAACCAAACATCATGTGCAGCCATCATGTGTTCAGTCACACCATCGATTTTTTGAGGGATTTTTATTGAGCCTGTCTAGCTCTGTCTTTGTGCCTGTAGATGCACAATTCACCTAGAAAGAAATGCTACAATAGGCTGCTGGTTGAAATTTTGGGGAGGGGAGAGAGAAGGAAAAGCCTGAGGACCCAGCTTGGCTGTAACTGTAGCAAGCACATAGGTGCAGTCAGATTAATGAAAGGAGTTATGGCCCTTTCTCACATCCTCTCCCAAGTAAAAGCATTGTGCTTTTGTTTCAGCCAAATATTTTTTCCTCATTTCACCTTATCAACTCCACAATTTTCAGGGCGGTAATATCAGTAATATAGGGACCTATTGGCAATACTTATTTTAGAGTGGGCCAGATACTCCACTTTGGCAGCTATGTCAAACAGCAGCTGGGGCTTGGACTCAGTCTTTCTTAATCACAAACAGTGCAGTTGGCTCTGTATGTAGCACAGGAGACCTTTTTGTGTCTTTTACAATACTTGTCACCTGTGCTTTGGCATCTGCTCACTGACATTTCTTTCACAAGTGAATAAGGATAATGTAAGGTGTCTTGCAATCCTGTGCCCCCACCCTCCAACCCCAAAAGCATACTTAAGCCCTGTTAGGTGTGCTATTTCTTTCAAAATATTAACAGAGACCAGCAGAGACACAGCTTCTTTTATGGCATTGTTCTGCAAGACAGAGGAGAGTAAACTGAAGCCAGGACTCAAACCCCTACCCATGTGTCATAAAGACCCTGTGCAAGCAGACATGAATGGATCCTACTTACACACATGGGTGAGAACAGAGCACGCTGAAGAGAAGTACACACCGAGAGGAAATGTGTGAAAATCTCCCAAAGGGTGAGAAACTCTGGAGATTTGTCATCCTGTTGCATCTTCAAGAAATGAATGACCTGGAGTCTGCCGAGCATGTATAGGGCCACCTGGCCATGCTAGTGCCAGTGAAGGCCTGTGTAACTCAGACCACATCTGAGGTCCCAGTGGCAGCTGTGTGCTGTCAGAGGCACCAGCACTGCCTGTGCTGCTGAGGAAACCAGGGACCCTGTGAGGGACTCTGCACACCTGCCTGCAAGGCACTGCAACACCAGTGCAGATCTCCCCTATCATTAAAGAGCTAGGCTGGCCTCCACTCAGGTGACTGTGAGTGGCTGTGTGTGGCACTGTGTACCCATGGGTTCAGAGGGAATAAGCAAATGCACCTTGCAAGCAGTTACCTGCTTTTAACAATGCTGGTTTAACTCCTTTACTAATAACAGCTTAATAAACCATATTCCAGTAAATGCTACTGTGATCTCTATCTCCCTCTAATTTTTCTATCAAGAAAAGGGGAATTTGCAATATACACACATAAACACATTATGTATGTGTACAAGGGTCAAGAGTCATTTGCTGCAGTAGGTACAGATGCCAGAAAAGATCTTAGGAATTTTTGGACAGCTTTCCAATGCAGAATCAATTACACTATTGAAAGCAGAAGTCTTTGGTTAGCATTATAACTGACTTAATGTTGTGAGCTGGAATTTAACTGACTTCACTGAGATTGAAAGGAAGCAATTGAGGACAGGAATTGCTGGTAAATCAAATGGATACATTACAAGCTGGTTTCAATTTCCTTTATTGAAGGAGTCATAAAAGTAATGCCATTTCAAAGCAGACCTTTTGCATTTGGACCAAATTAAGAGGCCATCCTGTATTTTCTCCTAACACATAAGTGCTTGGTCACTTTTGAAATCTTTTGGCCTTGTGACTGCCACTAATAAAACAAAAAGTGCAGTTACTAGTGAATAAAGCAGTGAGCTTACTTTGGAAAGTACGGTATTCCTAAAGAATCTATCTTTCTTTTGGAAGAAAATGACCTAGTTATGTCTGAACATGAAACTGTGATTTCTGTGTGATACCACAGGCTTAAAGAGTGCTGTTTTTCTTTTTCTTATTAACTTCAGTCTTCAGGGTTCCTAAACTAGGTGAGAATGAAGTTGACCTGTGAGGGCAATCTATTATCCCTGTCAAGACAAGGAAACCTCTGAGAAAAACTTGGAAATATTGGTACTCCTGATTCTCTTTGAGACAGAGAAGAGGGAAAGGCCTCAAAAGCACAGAAAGCCATTTTTTAAATCTGTAAGTCAGTAAATTTGTTAGAAACCTAGAGAAAATTGGTGCAAAGTTAAAACCCATAAATTTAAGTGAACTTGCAAAAAAATGCTTTGGATGAATTAGAGCTCCTTGTGAGTGCAGAAACTTCTGAATGATTTGTGAAGTTTTGTAAAATATGCAAATAATTTTATTAATTTATTTTGCCTTGATTTTTTCTTTCTCAAGGTTTTCTCTTCTTTTTTCTTAGACAAGCTGTGTTTGTTCTTGTTTTGGAGAGAGTCACAACCACTCACCTTTTCCTTTGAAGCCTGCTGCACTGGCAGCTCCAGAGGAGAGAAAATATTTCAGAAATTTTCTGAAAAAGAAATATAAGTGCTAGATGATGAAATCACCTCTAGAACTTGAAATTAATAGGGCAATTGAGGGAAAGTAGGAATAAAAAATCTCAGAAACCTGTAGATCTAAGGTGCTTTTGCTGAGAGGGTGCTGGAAATTTAAGTGGGGAAAAAACAGTATCTTTTTATTCTTCCCATTAAGATTAGACTCACACACAGATGTAGGTCTTGTCCTCTTTTTGCTGAGGTGCAAACTTTACTGGTCGGAGAATGTGTGCTCTCACTTTTCTCCTAAGCTCTTCCTGTCTCTCTTCCCGTCTCTCTTCCCAGCAGTAGGTACCACCCTGATCTCTGTGGTCCGGGCTCTTTTCCCTTCCTGTGTTCACAGTGCCATGCTACACAATTCCTGAGTAGCATTTCACCTTTGTTTTCTTCAACCAGTTTTGTTTTTTTTTTTTTTTTTAATTAGGTTAAATTATTTGCTTTGATCATGGTTTCTGACATGTTATTACTAAATTGGGGAAATAATATATATTTCAAGAAAACTGCTCTATCTTGCCTTTTGAAAAAATCTTGTCACGTAAGAACTCGAAGTACAAGAGCTGACCTGTGACCTTGAAAAAATCACTTGGTCTCTCCATTTCCAGTACAGGCTTTGAGGAAAGTATTAAAAGCATTACATATCTGATGTTGCAGTAACCCGTGAAAACATGGCTATACGCTGACCTGGTAAATATGAAATTTTACATCATTTAAGTAAACATATTAGTAAATCTAATCATGCTGCAAAATGGGTAATATTTTCTTGTTTTCGTTGCATTTCAGTTAGATAAGTAAGGCATTACTAATTATTAAGTTGCTTTTCTGCTGTGCATGTCTAAAAAAATACCTTGGACATGGATCTATAAAGAAAGCTCTGGCTGACTTCAGAATGAATTATCCATCTCAATACCTTTGAGGACCTGGGCTAGAATGCCTTTTCAGATTGAACTCATCATAATGAAAAAATAGCAAAACAGAAAATGTCTTGCTGTGTCATCCTCTTAAAGACCATTCTAATAACTGAAGATTGAAAGGGCTTTTCATTTTAATTTAGGAAAAGCAGACAGGCTTGTCAATAGAGAATGACTTGTTATTATCTCTCTCTCTCTACTTAGCAGTGAAGTTTTCCTTGACTCTTTAAAATATTTGATTTTTCTCTTTACAAACTTTATAATCACAAGTTTCCTGAAAGGTAGAGAAGTGCATTGGCACTGTGCTACAGATGAGGAACTGAGAAGTATAGAAGGAGACACAAATCTAAACATTTTAGCAGCGACGTTTTAACACCTGCTTTTTTATGATACAGAGCTAATTTGTCATCCTCAGCCCTTTGTTTTCAGTATCCTGTTGCCTGTTTTTGCAGTTAGCTTGGCACTAAATAATAATGCCTTCAACAGATCAGAAAGACATTGAAAGTGGCCAGTAAAAATATTAAGAGAATTTAGTGCTTTAAATTAGCTGATTATCACAGCTTATTGACCCTAATTAGTTAGACATCTTAAGGAAGTCACTGGAGGGAAATAGACGCTTCCCCACTTA
>JAVHNF010082806.1:17979-34115 GCA_034783455.1 Micropsitta finschii | reverse complement strand
CTTTATGTGGTAACATCTTTCTTCCCTACAGCAATACTGCCTCTGGTTTGTATTTAGAGTGTAGAAAAGAGGCCCTGGTTATTGTTTGTGAATTTGTATCCTCCATTTGAATTCAGGAGCCGTATAAAGTTATAATGACTAATGCACTCTGTGTGCGCTGAGGTTGGTCACCACCAGTGTGAAATGAAATATAAGCATTCCTGTTATACTAGTGTCACTGTTCCTTCTACTGCTGTCCTATTCTCCTTCCTAAAATTTATGAACCATTTTGACAGGTCCAGGAGTTGCCTCCTATCAATTTTAAGCCTCTCACCTGTTTTAGAGCTGCCTTTTCTCTCTGTTGTGATGGTAGTCTTCCACATTCATATAGGCATGAGAGCATGGATTGCAATATTCTGCTAGTCTTCAGTATGCCTGGATCCCTTATGTAGGCTACAAACATTCTGAAGTAGACCAAAGTAAATACATTAAACTTTGTTTCTAAGCCAGTCTGCTCTATAATGATTACTGGAAAATCCTAAACAGGTCAGGGTTTGGTCAGCAGATACTTATTCAAAGCATTTACAATGTGAGGTTTGCTGTAAGCCAGACACTGCTGCAGTCAGTCCTCTGCTTTCATTTTGGACACATCTAAACATGCTTGTTTTGCTGACTAAAATTTACACAGTTAAGTTTATCTTTTTGTATGGAGTTTATCTCTTTGTATTTGTATGTGTGTCATATAATATAATGTTCAGTTTGCTTCCCCTTTCCCCTCACGTACACATGGAATGGAATGTCTTCTAAAGGTCTTAACAGATTGTTGTCTTCTTTAACTTTTTTTTTTTTTTAAAAAGCTAAAAGCTTCTGTTAGTTAATTAAAATGCTCTAGTTCTGCTTCACATGAACTTGTTGAGGTCAATTTTTGCATCCAAAAATTATAAGAATATGATACTAGACCTGAAACTTTACCTTTGTGAGGATTCCCTTTTTAAATTTATAGATAAGGACTTAGTAGCTGCTAACTCAAAACAGTCAAGGTGCGTATTTTGGCACTGAGACTCAGAGGTCTTACCCAAAGTCCACTGACATTAACAGAAAGATATCCTTTAGCTTTGTATTACATAAATCCATGTGTACTGAAGGGCTTATCTGTAGCACAAGCACCTAAGATGGATACAGCAATGGCTCACAGAAATTGTGCAAACTAATGTGGAAAGAGATGTTAGCAGTGTGAATAGTGTGATCTGTGTTACCAGCCATTATTTCAGCAATGGCAAGTGGCAGATTAAATTGTCAGTGGAATTTTCCTTTCTTCTTTCAAGCAGCACTTGCATCATGCGCATTCTCTCTCTAAAAGGGATGGATATGTATTTAGTGAATACATATCACAGCTCTTTGCAACAAAACTATGATTCTTTGTCAGATTTTTATCCATATAGTATTTCTATTAAAAGGAAAAGTGGAAGAAAATTAGCACAAGACTTTTCTCCTCCCATTCTTCTTTAAGAAATTCAAGAGCAGCTATAACAACTCTTTTCCTACTCTTACTTTGTATCTAATCCTGGTGTACTTTACAGATGTTAATTAGGTTTTACAACAGATTTGGAAGTAGGGAAAAATTGTTTAGTTCACTTCTAAAACACAGCAAGGTCTGGAGTGGAAAATGATAACTGTTTTAATGCTAATTGTGATTCTATAAAATAATCTGAGGGAGGAAGTGGCACATATTGTGGCAACCAAAATTTTTGAGAAAATTAGGGAGGAAAGTAATAACTAATTGAGGAAAAAAATACTTGGATAAGTATTTCTCTATTTTTCTGAGAAAAGATCATGATTTTCACAGTGGCTGTTTGCAGAATTACCTATTTTTCACTTACCGGCAACAATTTTTATCTGTTAACAAATTGTTTTATCAATTCACTCTGAGATGTAATTATAAATATGGTATCTGGCACCAGTGACCTAATGTTGCCTTGTAGCACTTTGGAAAGCAAACAACTACCACAATCAAAAACAGGAGCAAGATTAATATATGCTGTTCCTGCAGCGTCAAACAATTTTAAATGTTCTGCTGGCTTAAGGCAAAATACATCTTTTCTCTTGTTGTGTAGTGTGCTAGTGGCTTATGGAAAGATGCAGGAGCAGAGGGTGTTTGGTATGGGTGGAGATTAAATGTTATACATTACACACTTTAATGCTAATCCTAAAAGAAGCAATCAATGCACTGTCTGCTTCCACCTCAGCAGCTGTTCCCTCTCTTAAGGGCCTCAGATGAGGTGGTAAGAGTACGAAAAGGTGCATTATCTCACACCTCCCATATAGCGGTAGATGTGTAGTACATAGTGAACTACCCCAACTGGAGCCCCAGTTCACTTATAGCCTGGTCTATAGTCTGCTATCATGGAGGGACTGGTTTTAATTTCTATAAGCTGTGGGCCAGGTCTCCAGTGTTTAAAACCAGTATTAGCTGATATTTTTTCTTTCATGTTCAATACATTGAGATAAATTAAAATGTTGTTATTATCTTCCCTGCAAATTAAATTTTATTTCCAAAAGGTCCTAATCCTAGCTGGAAGCTTTCTGGAATAACAAAATTGGATGAATGTTAAAGGTACTTAAAATTCATGCCATTAATATACTTAAAGACTTAGAATGGTAGATATTGTCCATGAAGTCTGAAATTGTGGGAGGATTATATACACTCTATTTCATGTTTAACTGCATATATTTTAATAAGATTTTAAATTTCCGGTTTGTGTTTTTATTTCACATAACAAGAACAAAATAATTATGTACAAAAGGGATTTATAAACTTAAAAAAATCCTACATAAAATTCACAATGTGCACTAGTGCTTATTACCCTAATTACAGTGGTCTCTTCTGAGGCATGCTTTGGTGTAAAATAATTAATTTTGATGCCTGCAGCTTAAGATGTGTAACTTGCTTCAGCCAGTTTTCCTGTTGTAGGCCACAAGGATGGAAACATATGCTTAAGTGTATTTTGTTATTCTGATGAGTCTTTTTGTATCTTTAGAAGCCCTATCTGCTTTTGACAGGTCAGAGCATAGTGTTACTCATGGTTAATACGGTCGTTCCCACTTAAAAGAAATGTAGGAGTGTCCTGAAACACATAGGAATATACAATTGAATTAATTTTCATTAAGTTGGCTAGCAGATGTTTGTATTTTCAACTGCATAACTATCTTCTTTCCCCAAATTAGGGTTAGTGTGCTACATTTGGCTAACTTTTGCACACTTGTTTCTAACAGAGGTTTCAAAGTTTATCTTGGAAAGGTATTGTCAGTTTGAAAAGGGCTTCAAGGCACTCATGGTGATTGTGATTGATGGGGAAAGTAGATGATAAATATTGGAAACAGCTATGAAAGAATGACAGCCCACCTGTCATTAATGAGATGCTGTGAGTGCTGTTAGGTTTTGCCTGCCCCACTGGTGAAAAACTAACAGTGGAGGAGGGGGGTTAAATGGGAAGAGGTGATACAATTCAGTTAGGGTGGTTATAAATGTGTCTGGTTGCAGCTCCAGTATTGAGCAGCTTGCAACCTGGGCTGTCTGGATGTCCCAGACAGAGGTAGATCCCATAGCATCTGGTGATGTGCTGAGAACACTAAAATTAAAGTAGCTGGCAGAAATGCTGGTTTTGATTAAGTGCTGTGTATTTCTGTTTGGGTCTACTTCACAGTCTTTGTTACCTCCAGCCAGAAATCTCTCAATGGCAGCCTGTTGTCTCAAGTCCTTTAAAGCTGCAGAGAAAGAGCTCTGTCCTTAGTAAGGCAAAGTGGTTCACTGTGATTAGCCTTGCCTTAGGGAGAACACACTTAGCTCAATGCTGGTAAGAGAAAAACTCATCATCTGACACTGGCAGGAGAGCAGGAAAAAAAGGGAGGCAGAAAGAAAATAAAAGATAATGTAGCTATTTATAAAATTGGATTTGAAGGAGATTATGGTGAGCATATACATATACTTCTTAAATGCACTTTCTACCAGAGAACTGTACATTATTTGTATGCTTTTCTATTGATGAAGAGATCAGCATTGTGATTTTTTATTATTTTTTTTTTTATAATTTAATTTAATTTGGCTCATCTGTGAAGATGAGGTGCCATCCTTAATCTGGGTCTTCAACTGAGAGTGGCTAGAACTTGGATCCTCTTTTTCTCTGAATATGTACTTTCACTTACACATTTATGCATTGTGAAACTCAGACTGAGTAAGAGCTGGATAGCTAAGTATGTATACGGGATCACAGATATTTTACCCTTGGTTTTATTTATTGTCCTTTTAATTTTCTTTCCAAGCATTCTTACAGGGTGCAGTGTTATTGGAAAAGCCTAGTTTCCTTTACCTAGACTACAGTAGCAGCCATCTGGAAGACCATCAACCCTTGAGTCCTTCATCTGACTGATAGACAAATGATGCTCTTTTCTCACATTGATAAGTAGAGAAATACCATTGAAATGTTAGTTAAAGCATATTTTTCACTGCTTACTGTAAAGTCTATAGTCTATTAATGATTTTAGATGAAAAATAAGGGACTGAAGTTACTGGCTTTGACTGTTCCTCCCAAAATTAAAGCTTCAGATAAGATAATACAAAAAGACCCCTTCAATGATACAAAATATTTTGTGTCTAACACTGTCAAGTTGTCAAGTTCTTTCTCTGTTGCTGGCACATTTGATTGAGCAGCTTTTTATCTAATGTTGCTCATCTATGAGGACTATGAAAACTCAAAACAGAACTGCAGATGCCCGTATGGCCATGGCTTCCAAAGCAGGTACATAAATGACCTGTGAAGAAAATTAAGCACAAGGTCTGGCACTTCTTGTCAGTTTTTGTTTTAAGCGTGGAATTAAGTAAGCAAGATATGATATCATGCAGAACAGAGAGAGACAAGGATGGTTTTCTATTTAATTTATTGGAGTGGTGAAAGCACAAAATCAGTCACAAAATCAGTAATTAATTTGTTCTTTTGGTAAAATCTAAAGTGTTGCAAATGTGGGTGTTTAATGAAAATCTTGTCCAAGTTACCTTGTGATCAGTTAATTGTAGGTGTTTTAGTCAAAGTGAATTTAATATTCTATCTCAGTATCAATGAAATGCTCATCTGTTTTACTTAACGGTTTGAAGAAATGTATGTGAGGCAGGTTAACGTGCAGTCTTGCTATGTCTTGTTTTGTCTGTGAAAAAATTCTCAAATGTGGCAAATTGCACATCTGTTTATTTTACAGTAAGCGATAAGAAAATTCCTCACCACTGCCTTCCTTGTTTCTGACCTGCATATTTCTCAGTTGGCTAATTAAAATGAGTAAAGGACACACACATATCTGGTTTTAATTATGGTGTTTATTGCATAATAAGCAGCAGATAACTCTTGTTCACAATTGATTTGTCAAAACATATTTTACATTATTCTTCTACCATGGTTTTTTACACTGTTAATATATGCAAGGGCATCAGCATCAGAGATGTGATTGCCAAGGTGGTCAGTGGCAGCACCAGCAGTCCCTTGAACAGAGAATACCTTGTTAATTTATGAAAGTTATTTTGTGTTAATATGTTAGCCTAACATGTATAGTTGTTAACTTTATAAACATAAATACATATGCATTTATTTAATCCTGTCCTTTTTGTACTTGCTGTCATTAATCATTCTTGTCTGATGATTTATCTTTTTTGATAAAAATTTTGCTGTGAATTCAAAACAGAAGTGTTTTTAAAACACAGGGCTCAGTACACTGTGTTAGCAAACAGCTATGTGTTCCATTGTGAACTGTGAAGCCTTCACTCCAGGTCATCTGAGTTCTTCCTCCTTGCAGTCACTTTCAGTGTTTCATTTAAGCTCCTTTCTCCTCTCCAACTGTAAACTGTGTTGAGTGATTCCTTTGGTTTGTTATCTGTCCTAGCTTGTCTCATTAACATGCCTTCACACTTGACCATGTTCTTTCTCAGTAGCAATGCAGTCTAATCCTGGACACCACCTGCCAGGGTACCTTTAACTTGCCTGGTTTAAAAATAAAGCAGAACCTGATCATTCTCTGTCTGGGCTTTGCCTGAGGTGACTTGGCCTAGGCAGCCTTACCTGCTTTGGAGCTAAAGGTGGAATTTGCCATTCAGCTTACCACTGAGGTGGCTGCAGGAAAATATTCAGGCTTGATTTCTGACAGAGCTGTGTAACGTAGATGGAAGCAGACCTCTGTCCACACTTCAGACGTATCTTTTTGGCTTTCGCTTTGGCTTTTTCATTAGTTTTACTCAGGGAATTAGATTCTCTTTGTATATATCCAGGAATCAGAGAAATATGCATTAAAAAGAATTTATCTATACTGTGTTTTTCCTCTTCTGATGCATTGTTGTTTTTCCATCTGCTTTCTAATATTTCTTTTGCATGATGAAATATTGTTGTATCTCTAGGCAAGCACTGTATGGTGTTTACGAGTCTGTATGGAGAAGATCCTGATCTGAAAAACACTTGATTTCCTTTGGCCATGCTTGTTTTCAAGAATTAGCTTTCAAAAAATCACAATGTGTTATGTTAATTTCCAGCAGAATAACAAGTGCCTGCCTGACTGAGGCTTGCCACATCCTGTGTGCTTAAATAACCTCTTGGTTGTTTTTGTTAGCCTATGCACATTTTGCTGTATTGACTGAAGGACGGTTGCCCTGAAGTATAAATGGTCTGAATATGACACTTAATGTGTGTATAAGTAGTGTTGATAAATACTAATTTTACTAGATTTTAGCTTTCTACATGATTAAAATATGGCAGTTGGCTCCAAAATGAATCATATTGTATTCTGGGCAAATTGTTTATAATATTATATCTGCTTAAAAAAAAAAAAAAAGCCCCTCATAAAATAATTAGCCTTTCATCATTCTTTGAATCCATCCTTCCCATGCATGCCCTCAAGAACGTGTATTGGAGAGAACACACTTCTGTTGTCACTAACATCTGTTCCTTTCTTAAGAACCAATTTAATCCTCCTGAAATACTATGGTTGACTGGCAGACTGTTACTATTTTTCTCTGCTGTTGGAGGAATTGCTGGTGAAGAATAAAGCAGAAGATCCCTAGCTAAAGAATAGGATGTCCATATTTTCAAAGCGTGATTCTTGTCAACTCTTCTGACTTTCATGAGAAGTCGGAAATGACTGAATACAATCTAGACTTACGGAATCCCAAATTTACTTTCATTAGACCAAAACACAAACAAGGTGTTAACAAGCACTGCGTTGTGTCCTGAAAGCTGATCTTGGAAAGTAGCAAGGGAAGGGAGCACAGCTCTAAGAAGAATAAGAATTACTTTTGTCTGACATTAACATTGTCTAATTAAATTATGCTGTTTTTTCTGCATATTTTACATACGTTCTGTTACTATTGAAGAGTGCATTACACTTCTACTGTTAGAAAAATACTGGTTTTAATTGGTTGTTGATACAGATGAAGATTATGGGACTGGTCTGTGTATAATAGAATACTGGCTTTGCAGAAAATTCAGCCTGTATGTATGGCTCATAGCAATCTAATGCAAATGCTGGCCCTTCAGAAACTTTCAGGTTGTTTATCTGGTGCTAAACATACATCAGTCTGCATTTGTTTTTTGTTCCCTGTGCTTGCAATAAAGTAATTCCTTATGAGCTGATAAATACCCTCCTCCCTTAAGTTACTCAGGACAAATGGCATTTTTTGTTTCTAACCTCAAACCAATTATTATGATGTTTTCCTTCAAGCTGTATAGTATTTTAAATGAAAGAATAGATCATGATAGAAAGCAGTCGATTGCACCTCTCTACTTAAGGAGTCACATAGCTCCCGTATGATTTTGTTAGGCGATGTGAATCAGATATATTTTGGTGAGCCTTGCCTCTTGCACTCTATTCCTGGCACATTGTATTTCTCTCACACACATTTCCTTCTTCAGAAGGGGCTTGCTGGTACTTGGGGAAGAGATGTTGCCCCTTCAGTGAGCAGTCCCAGTGATGCTGCATGCTGAGAGAAGGTCTGCTTGAAGGCTTATACCTGAGCTGAGCAATGCAGCACATCCCCTGCTGTCTATCAGGACATTGCACTCCTTGTGCAATGAACTGGGCAGCTGTGCCTGTTGCCTGGGGTGTTGTTTCCCACAAAACAGGAATAAATGCAAAGTTTGCCTGGAGGAGAGCATGATTCCTCCTGAGTGAGCTTGGTTGCTTCTCTGGATGAGTAAGCCTTTATGGCATTTGTGAATTTTCGTGACCTGGATTGTTTTGAGCAAGAGGTCACCAGAGAAGGGATAATAGGAACCATGAAAAACTTTATTGATACTTGCTCTGCTTCTATGTTAGATGTGTCTTTAGGGCTTTCTGGCAGTAGATTTTATATGGTGGTCTTGTTCTTGTGCTCCACTAGAAGCATTCAGTGGTTTCTCTGATGTAGTTATCCCACCTTTGTTGCACTGCCTTATTCCTTTGTCAGCAAATGACAGCATCTTCTAGCTTGTAAAAGAAAAAAGCTCTATTTTTTAATTTATTTACTCACTGAAATAGAATTAAATATAGTGTTGCTCTAAGTGAGACCAGAGTAGGGTCTTAGACCTACGTTTTAGTACTTAACAACAGCAAGGAATAATACCTTAGGTATTCATCAGCTCTAAACATTAACTATGCCACTCTGACAGTGATAAAACAGATTAATACTGCGCTCCCACATGGGCAGGAATGTCACTGTTGCTTGTAGCAATGCCTGGTTCCTGGTTTCCTGTAACCCAAAGTGATGCATCTTGTGCAGCAAGATGTCTGTCCTGGGGCTCCCTGGAACTGTGACGCATCTTCTGTTCTCATCTAGATACGAGTCTCATTGCCTCCGAGGACAGTATGTTGTCATTACTGTCACATACACACATTGTACTTTCCAAACAGCTGTTAGGAATGTGAGAGTAATGTTCTGCTACATTTATTTCACACTTCAGACATTTGTTCTCACCTCCAGAGTAGTGCATGGTGCTGTGTCTAATCATGTTTTCATTTGCAGGGAAAGGAGATTTGCACTGTAACTCATAGAGTGAGTGATTTACGTTAGTAATAAGATTACTTGGTGTATTTGAGAAAGCCGATCAACTGGCTTTATGCTATATCAACAGACCATATCCTAAATTAGTAAAGATTTATACCTCATGACAATCTATTGAAAAAAAGCTGCTAATACAAAAGTTTAGGTGCATGGTCTGTATATATATATATATATATATATATATATATATTTATACAAATATATAAAAAACCCTTCTTATATACAGCTTTCACACGCATACATACATTCGCTTGTAATGCATTCTGACATCTGCTGTTTGTATGAACAGCTACTATTTATACAAACAAAATTACAAAAAAAAAAACAAAAAAAACAAGACTCATAAACATAGTTGGGAAGGGCCTATTGGCTTTTAATTGCAACACACCATAAATACCAGTGAGTGGAGTCCATTCTACTACATCCTGTGCTAGAATCTGATTTATCTGATTTATTTCATGAATTGCTAAATAATTCAATTCTGAAATACTGGAAAAACTATACCAGTAACATTTCAGATAGTGAAAGATTTACAATGTAGTATAACACAACAGTATTCAACATTCTGCAAAATAGGTCCCAATCAGCAAAACCTAATAGGAATTGGATATTATTTAAGGATATAACTCTGGACATTTTTATTGTATAATCTGTCTTCATTTGTGCGAACAGCTCCATTGGTAAATAAGAATTTAACTTGATTTAACACCCATAAAATTGGTGATTGCTTCGAAGTTGAGCAAAATTAATTCTTGGTAAAGGAGGAGATTATCTTTTGGTCAATTTTTTATTACAAATGACTCAAAGAGCAGCTTCCTATTAATCAGAGTTGGATAGCAAAAGGAAAGTGCTGGAGTGAGACCCAAGAGATATCCAAAATGGCAGGACAAATTAGAACAGTCCCTCAGCTTTCAGATAGAATAATTTTGGAGCTGTTTTGTCCATATTTGAAGATAAGAGTTCATGCAAACAAGACAGGGTTAATACATTGCCTCTTACTGTATTTCCCACAGTAAGCCGGAAACATATCCTTAACAGGAGATGCCTAGAAAATAACTAAAATTGATATATCGCAATATTAATTCAAGGCAACTTCCAAAACATGTGAAGGTAGTTTTCTTAGGCTCACTCTGTGGTGAACAGCTGGACATAGGTTCCTCCATAGTGTTTCAGACCAACAGATTGACTTTAGTGTTCTGCCCAGAGAAGCCTTTCTGCTTACATAGACTATAGGGTGACACTAGCTTTCTTTAGTTAACATTTTATTTTCATACTGTCCCTCAACACTCTGGTCCTTTTGGGGATTTAGCTTCTCAGTTTTGCAGGAGCAGGAGAAGGCTATTCCAGAAGTACAAATCTTTTAGTCCAGTTGTAGACCAATGCAGATCATTATATCTCCTCGCCATGCCAGATTCTAACCTGCCTTTGCTTAGTGAACACACTGCAGCTGCCTGTGTAGATCAATCATCTACAAGCTGATTAGAAAGGGGTTTGGGGGCTAGGCAAATCATTTCCCAGTGAAAATAGAGGTATTTTTCCTGCACCACCCACACATTTGGAATGGGGATATAGGTTATTTTCCCACTTCATTTTCAGTCCAAAAAAATTAAAATACTTAATTACAAGATGCTATATGTAACTAGGGAAATTAATCTAAACCAGAGAATCCTGATATGGCCAAAAAGAGTGGAAACAGTCAAGGGAAGTGTATGTAAACAGTGCACTTATTTTATAATGTTGCTTCTCAACTTGTGAGGCATGCCTTTCTCAGTGAGGTAGATGGAAATAGAAATGAGGCATGTACTGTGATGAAGCACAAAGGAGATGCTAACTAGTTGTGAGTGAAGCACAGGATAAGTTAGTTGTGATGTACACTTTGGCAGTGTATAAATTCAGGTGAAGCTGATTTTTTTTCATTCCACCATGGTTGTACACACTAGAATTACATTCAGTCACTGCATAAGAGTATTATTTTTGATTATACAAAAAATATGATAGCTTTGGAAGGTCTATTTTGTCTAATGGCATTCATCCAAACTTCAAGAAGTGTTCACCTTTGGGGTTATGCAGTGATTTCCAGAAAAAAAAAATAAAAATATTAAAGTCTGTTGTAAGTTTATCTATATTAGATTGAGTGCACCTCATTTTCCCTAAACCTGGAAGCTATAATCACCCCTGGGTCAGTATAATATGTAGGTGGGAGACAGCCTTGAAATACTATGTGTTGTAGGAACAAGGTAAAGAGCTCTAATTGAACCCTCATTCACAGAAATCAAGTTAGTTTGTCCTTGCTGATAAATAGGGGAGAAAAGAGACAAAAGTTTATACCAACTATAAACCACCTAAAAAACTTGCACCAAAGCACAGGTTTAAGGATTAGGTTCGTGCTGATTTGTTCCAAATATTTTTAAATAAGATGGCTTTAAATTAAGTAATCAAGCTTTAAAACTGGACTGCAGATCCAAACTTTGAATTGTTGAGCTTGGAAGCATATAGACCTTTGGTTTTAATCTTGTAGTAAAGTTCATAACTGGATCAAAGAACAGAGTTTGGGGAAAGGATGATTTCCTGGACTAAATGTTTCGTATGATCTATAGTATCAGAAATAAATCTTAAAATGTAGTATATCCTACACTTCTCTGTTAGATTCCTGCTCCAACATAAACAGATGCATTGTCTCCTTCCAGACTTTATTTAAAGGTAGTTTGCCTTATTGCTCCATCATATTTCCAGATGTCAGTTGTGGTCCTGGGAACAATGCTGTACAAGAGTGAAGGCTTTCTACATTGATATACATTAGTGGTGACCTGCATTTTCACCCATGCGAAGCAAACTTCCTTCTGATCAACTAAATCCCTCACATCTCCTAACTACCAACAGTTCACAAAATGCACCCAGGAAAGGTGTAAATCAAACTAACTAATGCAGACTAAGCACATTCACATTTCTTTATTGCTTTAGCTAATGGGAACTCTTCACCTATGTTTCCATAATAGTGTAGAATATCAAGTCTTCTTCTCTGTTATTGCTGTGAAATTGCTAGAAAATGCTTCCATATTTGTTTGTTTTCTTAGATTTGAACATTTATGAACTGTACCTACCTGCTGTTTTTCAAGCAGTGATATCATTTAATGGAAGAAAGACCACACTAAAGCTGCCTTAGCAGCAGTAATGAGTGGTACTCTGGTCTTGTACAAAAACCACTTAACTCCAAAATGGCTCAGTGAAGTATAGGTCTGGAAAAATTTAGAACTACAGGAGTTTGCATTTCTTCTTCATTGCCAAATAGCAGGTACTGGAAATTTTCTCAAAGTCAAATCCTACCATTTCTGAAAGTCAAGTCCTGCCTCCTTGCCTCAGACTGTTGCACAGTTTACCAAGTAACTCCATAAAAGCCAAGGTGAGGTTTCACATTACAGTTGAGTTGACAGGTTGTGCGACCAAAACGGCATTCTCTCTCCAAACCAAGGCCCTTGGCTGAGTGCCCATTCTTCTTCCCTTGCACCAGCTCTGGTCCCAGCTGACTACACAATGAGCAGACCCACAGCACACAGTCAGCAGAAAATGATCCCCTCCTATTTTTTTCCCCACTTTTAATTAGCTCAGTTAGGTTTAAGCATTGAAAATAGTTGACCTGTTAATGCTAGGGAGGCAGGGGAATGGTTTTGCTGGGAATGGAGAAGAAGCGCACAGGGAGAAGCAGGATGGGTACCTCTTAGAAGAGCACATGTGAAATTCCACCCTGAAAAGCAGAATAAGGAACAGTTCACCATAATGAAAAACAGGGCCTCTGACTTGTTTTGTTAATCTTAATAAAACAGACTCAATAGCAAACCCTTCACTGGGGCTATATTCAGGAATCCATGCACTCTGAATGAATACACACCTGAGCACTGGGTTGCTGCACCATTTGTGCAGAGGGATCCAATGCAAAGAACTGGAGAAAGTGGTCCTTTCCTGCAAAAGCTCAGTTACTGAAGCTCTCCAGCCGTGCTGTACGTGCGCTGTTGGCTTAAAGCAGCTGGCCCCAGACTTGGAATACACTGTCCTCCACCCGGGGAGAGGGCTGGAGTTGGAGGCTGAAATGCCTGGCAAACGGCAGAGTCTGCTGTTACAACAATCTCTCATTTAATAACAACTCAGAGATGTGTTTTCATGATCTAATGGCTAAAATATCCCATTGTATAATAACATTCTTATTCTCAATAATTTACAGAGTTTATTTCTCTGGTTTTAGTAGAAAGGAGGAGCTTACATCCTTATTTACTAAGCAGGAGCTTACATCCTTATTTACTAAGCACTGCCATTTGAAAGAAGAATGAACACTGCTGAATATTGCTTCATGGTACTGTTGGATTTAGTATGCCAACATTATACTTATTGTTATTCTTTTTATTCTTCTCCCTGATGTTGCTGAAGTGCTTAAAAGTTCCAGTAAAAGTGATATTCAGCTATGCTGAGGCCTATACAAACAAGACAGTCCCTGTTCATAAGGAATTCTTCTGCAACTACTTCTGTCTCTGCATGTTACAATTTATTCGCATGCCCACTGGGTTTCAAGTCAGTGACACTTCTACTCTTCTATTAATATGTAGGTCTTGCTTGAATATTTATTCAAATTTGCATTCAATTCTCTATGCAGAAGTTGCTTTTTTAAAATATTACATGTGATTTCATGTATTGATATAAATCTCTATATTGTGCATTGTTTGCATCCTCTTTGAGAAAGTGACTAGGACACAGTAGTCAAAAAGCAGAAACAGTGTGGAATCAGAAAAAAAAACCAAACTTATTTTGCAACATTTCTGATCCAGACAAATCAGGAAGCACAGATTTTTCTAAAGAAAGCATGCTGTTGTTAGGCAATCTTCTGCTTTGTTTCTGAAACATGTATCTACTCACTAACCCACAATTCTCACTACAGAAAAGAAAGATGTTTTCCTTAATTGTTTTCTGTCTCTGAAAAAGCACAGAGACAAGCTCACCATATCTGATAAAACAACAGAGGGAGGATGATGACAAAGCAAGTAAAATATATTTCCGTAAGGCATCTATGTAGGATAAATATGAAATATCCTTAATGACCGTAATATATATTTTCTAGACACAGAATTCTGTGGTAAGTCCTGGTTTATTCTTGGCTGTCTTCTCTTTTGAGAAATCTTCCGCATGTGACACATAGATGAAATTCAGTGGGAAACCTGTTCCCGAGTAGTTTTTAAAGTACTTTTTATAGGAGTGTTTTAAGTTCTACGGAACTCTGTGGTTTTCTCCCTATTAACTTTCTTCACAACATCAAAACATTTATAGCATGCATTTTAAAGGGCGTAATATCCATCCAATAAACACCAAAATTTCTTTCATAGTATACTTGTAATAATAATTTTTTGCACATTTTCAGAAATGTGTAAATCAGTCTAAAAGAATTATTGTTTATGTAACTGCTTCTCCTCCACACTATATTCCGTTAAGGTTTTGTCCTCAGTGCTAGTCATATTTATTTTCAGGAATGCCTCAGAAACCACAACTTTCAATTGCATTTGCTTTCAGACATGTAAAAGAAACACATGTAAAAGCAATTAATAGAATTATGATGTTCACAGTTCCTTGAAAGTTCGCTCCTGCAGTTTCTCGGTGCAAGAGCCTAGGCTTCCCAAAACAATGAGCACAAATCAAGCTGTTCACTTCTCACTCTGAAGTCACATGAAAATGCCTTGGAACAAATGGCACATTTTTCTGGAGTAATTATTTTCATTCTCTCTCCTTACATCTTTCTTATTTAGCTACAATTTCTCTCTGGGTACTTGGATTCAAACCTCTCTGATATCAAAAAGAACTCTAGTTGGCTTAGCAGAGCTTTGAATGGGCCTGGGCTGCCATAAGGTAGGAGCTAATGAAAACTGTGATTTGTTCTCCCCTGGTTCCCTCTTAATAAAGTTTGCCAAGCTGCATAAAAAACAACAGCTCTTTTTGGCAGGGAAGTGAGCCTGTGCAGAGTGCCACTACCAGAACTGTCTACCAAAGTTCAGGGCAGGCTTGCCTGTGCTGAGACAGGATTTACCTCCTAGTGTGTGATGAGAGATGAGAATTCAATGATTTGCTTTGCTTTTTCTGCTTTCCTTCTGTTAAAAAAAAAAAAAAAAAAGTTCAAGGCTTTTCACTGAATGAATTGCATTGTGAATGTGTGTTGGGGTATGAAGAGGGTGAGACAAACTAGTCGTAAGTCTATTCAGTTTTACATCCTTGAAGTAAGAAAGGAGTAGTGAGAAGGAATACTGAGCACTAATTTCTCATATTAAAATACAAGATCACTTTTCAGTAAAAAGATCATAATTCAAACAAATTGAAACAATATTTTAGCTTATATTTCTTCTTTAAATTCCTAAAGAATGCATATTTAGCAACAATCTCTCTATCTTTGGAGAATGTTTAAAACACATTATTTCCTTGAAGTGGTACAGCTCCTCCTTGAAGAACACTTAACCATTACACTCAGATGCTTTCACACATGAAGGAGGCCACCAGAACAGCCTGGGACATATGTATTTTAAAATGGTCTTCAAAGGGAAAAGAATGAATTGGTGTCATACTAGAAAGTGATCATTGCCTTGATATAATTGTAGATACACTTCCTTTTATTCATGCAGAGTCCAAAAAGGGTCAGTTCTTTTCTGTGACTCTCAAGAGCCTTTCTAAATAGAAGCTGGCATAAATCTGTGCTTTTTAATAATTAATAGAACCAGTCATCAAATATCTGTCTACTAAAAGTGCGCGCAGGTATGTGAAACAAAGTGCATAGGACAGATGTCTGCCTCAACCACAGATAGAAGGACCATAGGACTCAGGTGAGTGACTGCTGTGCACTCATGGAGTGACCTGTTGCAACAGAAAAGTCAAAGGCAGGGGAAGCTTAGATTGGATATAAGGAAGAAATTCTTTACTGTTAGCATGGTAAGGCACTGGAATGCGTTGCCCAGGGAAGCTGTGAATGCTCCATCCTTGGCGGTGTTCAAGCCAGGCTGGATGAGGCCTTGGGTGGAATGGTTTAGTGTGAGGTGTCCCTGCCCTTGGCAGGGGAGTTGGAACTGCA